>BMAO01033300.1:0-27602 GCA_019973975.1 Trichonephila clavata
AAAGCTTGAAGATCTTTGCTCTACTTCTTCCATTGTTCATACATACTATAAGTAACAGCGAAATTATTTATTGGTAAGCTCAAGTAGTGCTAAAAATAAATAAATTTATTCATTTACTAGTGCTATTTTTCAATTCCTACTATTAGTTCCTTTCTCTCTCTTTCTTTCTTTATATATCTTGTTCAAATTCTCACACACTCTCCCTATATATATTATATATATTATATATAATAATATATATTGTTTAAATTTTTCAATCGTTAGTAAAATAATTTAAATACATCCAACAAGTTCAAATAATATTTTTTTTTTAATTTTGTAGTGGATGACACTTGATGTTAATACAGTTTTTTAAATACTAATTCATTTATTACCGGTTTTCAGCGCCAACTTAAATCTGACTCCATTGTTGTAACAATGTAACTGTTAAAACAGCAACAAATTGTTGACGTCGAAAACCAATTTTTCAGCCAAACCGTGTGAGCATTGTTACAACAATGCAGACAAATCATGCTCTTTCTTCAATCCATACTATTAGTTCAATCTCTCTCTTTCTCTTTATATATATGTCAGGCCCGAGGTCTGCTGGTAAAATGAGAGCATCATCTTTAAAAACATCTTTATTGTTCTTCAATCATATCAAATCCAACATGGTGGCCCTTTGGCACCCAATCTAATGCAACAAAAAGACAACATCGAAGCGAGGAGTCACCAGTCAGTCTTTTTACTTATGCTCTCTCTTATGTCAGTGCTCGCTCTACCTTTAAATAGTCTTATTTACTCTCAAATCACACGCGATAGTAAAGAGTTCGCTCTTTTTTGTTTTGTTTATTATTCACTTAATTTTGAAGTTAAACTTTCCAGACCTGACTTATATAGTTTAAATTTTCAATCGTTAACAAAATACCTTCTATTCATCCATTCAAAGTAGGAATTGACTAATTTTTTATTTTATCTTAGTTGTTTAAACTTGTAGTGGAGGACATTTGATGTTAATACAATTTTTTCTCAAATATTAAATCATCAATTTTTTAATGAATGAATAATTAGTAACAAACCAAAGTAATAGTCTAAAACCATATATAAAAAGGAAAATAGTTCCTTTTGTCCTGTAGCGCAATGGATAGCGTGTTGGATTTCTAATCCAAAGGTCAATTACCACATGGGATGGTCTAATTTCTGAGAATGTGATTTATTTTACTGTACTGGTTTATTGGAATAATGAAATTTAATTAATGAATAAATAGTAACAAACAAATACCATAGTCCAACACTTTATATAGAAAGGAAAATGGAAAATTGCAAGAAAATCACTTTTTATTTTGCCACTTAATATTGTGATTATTTCCTATGTATATACATATTTATATTAATTGTAATTATTTAATAAAAAGTAACTAAAATAAAGTTTTTCTTTGTTGATCTAAATAGGAATTGTCTTAATTTTTTTTATATTACTTGTTAGAAATAAAAAAAAAACATAACAAATACTCTCTGGTTATTTGTATTCTTATACTCGTATGACTGTGAAATGTTAATAATAATATATATATTTTTTTTTATAAAATATAAATAAAACATAAAATGAGGGAGCATAAGTTGTGATAATATTTTCTGAGCGATTCATATCATACCTCACCTTATAATTCTTTTTTTTCTTTGAAATTGACGTCATATATAAGACTTTTTTTTAATATTGTCTAGACGGACTGAAACCGCTCGTGCAGTAAATCGACAGTTCCACCCACCCTTCAGATGTTTTTTCTTTTTCGTCATTATCCTTTCAGTCAATAGGAAGAAATGCACTAAAGATATTCTGCCGAGAAATATGTATAACATTTCCAAAAGACAAATTCATTGTTTCTTTATAAATTGAGGTACCCAGGCAAATTCAAGGTTTGGGAATTTTTTTTTATTATTATTCCTTAAATTTGTGTGGGTTTTGTGTGCGTGTGTTTCAGATATTTTCGTAAATTATTCAGAAAAAAAGTTAAATTTTGAAAGAAAAGCAGAATGAGAGGAATTTGGTTAAAATATATATAAAAAAATTACATAAACATTCTGAACAAAAAGTTTGTAAACGAATTTTCAATCTTTTAACATTCATACGTGCTGCATTGTTATTCATCTTTAAAAAACCTAAAATTATAAAAAAATATTTCAAATTTTACAAAAAGTTAAATTTTAACCACTACATGAAATCGTTTTTTTTTTTTTTTTTTTTTTTTTTTTAAAGAAACGAACCTTACAGTAATCGCATATGATGTGTAACATCTGACATGTTGTCGTGGTAAATACGCAATAGTGACTTTAATCCTGAAAAAAAATGAATCGGGTATGATTGGAAATAATTTTCTATCGAATAATTATATAATTAAAGAAAATTTTATTTAATTGACACAAGTAGTAATGCAATTTTTTATCAAAAATAATTATTGTTGTTCAATTTGGGGTAGAGCGGAGACAATAGATTTATGAAAACTAAAACATGGTACAAACACTTGTGATTTCAAAGTATTTAAAAATCGATGAAAAACAGTGTCAATAACAATACCACTGTTAGTTGTCGTAAGATTTCGATTTGTGTTCATTCCGAGCTTGCGTTCATCATTCAGAAAAGCTATGAGTGGCTCAGCTTCTGGCAAACTGAAGTTAACGTTAAAATCACCACTCCAAATCATGGGAAGCGAGTAATAGTTACCGAGTTTTTGAATTCCAATCTTCTGAAATGTTAAATTTAACAATATAAAAAAGCTGGCGGCTTGATTGCTACTAGAGTTGGACCCCGATGCGAGGGTAGCAAAGAGACACTATCAAGTGCATATTTAAAAATTAGAAATATTAGAGAAAATCAAAAATACCCGTTTACTTAATTATTTAGTTTCTTTTAATCGAGAAATTTTTTAATCACAATTGAAAATATTATATTTACAGCGACAGGAATTAAACTCAAAGTATGAAAAAGATACGCACGAAATTATTTATTCAAATAATTCCATATTACTTACTCGTATTTTTTTAAGAATGATGAACTTTGTCACAGACGCTTAACAGTAAATATAATTATTAATATATAGTTTACACATATAAATATAACCTCAGATTTCACACGCCATGAGCCTTGAGACTTCGACATTTGAAAGCACGAATCGCAAGTTTATTCTAAATGAAGTGTAATAAGACTTTTGGTATGTGTGTTAGGCTGGCGGCTTAATTGCTACTGGAGTTGGACCCCGATACGAGGGTAGCGAAGAGACACCACCAAGCGCGCTGATTGGTCAAATCAAATAGCGCGAGCTTCACTGACTTCCTGTTACACATTTCCATCCCTTTCCACGAAATCACTCCAGCAATCGAAAGAAAAGATGTTACACATCAAAAACTTGATGTGTGTGTGAGTGTGAAAATTGTTCCAATATTAAACAAAAATACAGAATATTACACAAAACGTGCTTTAAACTCAATAACTGGATGCTAAAAGTTACATTTACTCTAACTAGAGCAGTTAAATTTTTTGTTAATTTTCCGTTTCGCCGGCGCAATCAATAATGTCACCAGGAATGATACAGAGTGAGTGAGAGAATATTAACGTCGCACTGATTAGCAACACGAGGGCTTTTGGCGACGGTCCGCGTAATTTTGAACCATGGTCAAGTGACGCGGACGACACCTGAGCTGGCACACCCCTCTCCTAACTACCACACCACACCAATGGGAGGACGTTTGAGCTCTCGAGAGATTTAACGTGCATCGCTCCCCTACACGGCGGATCTTCAGTGGTACTAGGATCGAACTCATGACACGCGAGCCATGATCCGATGCCTAGACCACTCGGCCACCGCGGCCACCCAGACACGATACAACTGACGCCAAATGGAATATTCCTGCTGGTAAACTTTTACCACCACAATTAAAAACAAGTCGTTGTCTTTTCTTATCAGTAACGTTCTTTTGATAATGTCAGGTGTCCATAATTAAACTTGAAATTTGCGAGCAGTCTGTTACAAAAACTATGCAGTAGAAATTCATAAATATTGGGTAATTGCAGAATGAAATGATGGGAATTTATTAAGGGAAAAACAGTGAGTTTCAGCCACCACCCCTAAATGGCGTTCTGCAATATAAACTATTGGCATATACATATGTCGTAACCATAGTAGTCCTATGCGCGAGCAGAAAATTGTGGGATATAAAGATGCGAGAGGCGAACCGCAGTCATACTCGTTTCCAAGTCAAGGAAGATGACGTTGACTCTCTGGAAACGTGCTTTACTGGTAAAATTGTGTTACCAAAACGGAGACTCTAGAACCGAAGATTTTTGGAAATTTCAGTCTTTGAAGTGGTTACGAAGGTTCACTCAGTAGTCAAACATGAAAATGAAATTTGAAGGAACGGGAACATTGGGGATTCAGCCAGGAAGGGGACGGAAGTGTGTTGCAGCACAGGCAGTGGAGGATGTAGTGACGCAAGTGGGGGAACACAGATCACAGACCATCGGCAGAACTAGTGTTTCGGGTACGGCAGCATCTGTTGACCAATCTCGTTCCATGGTTCATAAGATTCTTCGAAAGGTCTTACGCTATTATCCCCATAAACTGTCGCTGTACAGCAATTCTTACCAGATGATTCAGATAGTCGGCAAACTTTTGCGTTGCGTTTACTTGCGCAAGTTGAGCTCCAGGATATATGTCCATGGAACATTTTGAGGACCAATGAGGACCACTTTCATATGGAAGGTGTAGTTAATACGCATATCTGCCGTATTTGGTCTGGTACTAACCGGCATCAATTTCTACAACTTCCATTACATTTTTTGCATGCAACGGTTTACTGCGGCTTTGCTGCAACCTTCATTGTAGGTTTGGGTTTTTTTTCTCAAAAAGCACAGCGTTACATGGTTTGTGACATGCACCGTCACCGGTGAACAATACGCTTCATTATTAGAGCAATCCGTTATTCCGGCTCTACAGTGATACACTCACATTGTGTATGCGGGATGGTTCTCCTCTACATATCACCCGTTGTGTGAAACAAGTGCTCCGCCGCCATTTCGGTGACGACAGAATTATCAGCCGGCATTTTCCTACAACTTCGCCTTGATCCCCCGACTTCAATCAATGCAACTTTTGACTGTGGAGATACCTTAAGGCTATGGTCAATCTTGATCCGATCACATCTCTATCCGACATGAAAGAATAGAACTCCATATGTGATATGTGTAGCATTCCCAAGTTCATGCTGATTTAAACAGTTGAATATGAGATTTTAAGCTTCCAGATGGTAGAAGACAATGGTGGACAGCATATCGAGCATGTTTTGTAAACTTTTGTAGATTATATATATATGTTTTAATAAAGCTATGATACTCCACCTTGTGGTGGATTTTGAAACTCATTTTTTTCCCCTCCATGAAATCATCATCATTTCATTCTGCCTTACCCAATTTTCATACAGTTTTTACTACAGACTGCTCACAAATTTCAAGTTTAATTATGGATACCCGATGCATCAAAAATAGATGAAAAACTATAGAATTAATATTATAACATTTTTTCTGTGTATATTGCGTGTTGTCACCAATAAAGCCTACTTGGCGAGATTTGCGCCGGCGAAACGAAAAAATATTTATTTCTTGTTCTAGTAAATAGAAAATAAAACACTCGGTGTGTATTTTTATAACCCGAATACATTAGCCAACAAAGGTAAACCATAAAATAATATCGTCATTTTTTGACGCAATCTGCGACTTAATGTTTGTCGTATACCTTTGTTCGTAAATGAAAAATGAAATTAGAACAAAATTTTGTATTTGAAACAGATTATTAAAAAGGCAGATGTGTTTTTACATTTGATCAAATATTGCTGAATTAAAATAATAATACCAATATCCATTAAAAAATTTACATATTAGAGAAGATATTAACCGAACATTTTTTGTCTTTTATACTGTATTATATATACATCGCTAATACAATATTTTAAGATGAGTTATAAAATAGTTGAACTTTTTTTTTTACATTAATTACTTTAAAGGCGTTGCCATGGCAACACTGCTGTTAAAACGGAAAGTGGCCACGTGACTAAAAATGTTAAACGTTTGCTAATCGATTTTGAATCAACATTTTCAATCGTAGTCAATTCACGAAAATAATAAAACAATTCTATAAAGAAAGCCCAAATTTTAACAGGACATGGAAATTTTAAGAGCTATTTATCTAGGTTTAATTTAATTGGTACTGATATTTGTTCTTGTGGTCTGGATGCTGAAACCGTGGAACATACCTTGTTGTATTGTAACCTACATATTTTTGTAAAAGATAAAATTTTAAAAAGGAGTTGAAACGTTTAGATATTTCCTGGCCACCTGTTTTGTCTTTGTTGGTCAACTGTACTGAAAGCCTTAATGTCTTTAGAAAATTTGTTTCCTGTATAGATTTTTAGAGTCTTATAGGTACCTCCCTTTCTTGATGTTTGTGTACTTCCTCCCTTCCTTTTATTTTATATTTGTCTCTTAAATGTATTTTTAATTTTGTTTTAAATTTTATAATGATGTTACATATACCACTTACGTCTGTAAGCCACATGTTATGAAATGTGGAGCATGAAGAGTTTTGCAAATAAATTTATTTTTTAGAAAAAGAAAGGTAATAGGAAGCCGGGAAACGTTTTTGTGTTTTTGTGTTGTAAAATTAGCAAAAAAAAAACCCAAACAGTAAGCAAACGAAATGTTCAATGGCTTATCTTTTAAATTCTATTCCAAAGAAAAAGAAAGTTTATCTACTTAATAACTAGATAAATATTTCATTGCCAATTTTTTTCCCGTTACTCATAAATCTTTTCCTGGGTCAAGTAAAAATAAACAACTCCTGAATTCTTGTTCTTTAAGGGATAATAGCCGTTGTTGCTCCATATCCCACAAAACTTATTCTTTAAAAATGATCTTGAGATATTACCACGGAATAAAGGAAATGTACACAGTAAAAAGAGATAAATTAAAATTTTAATTAATTAAAATTAGAACAATTTAATTTATAAAAAAAGTTTGCTTTCAAACTTAATTTGAAACTAAAAATAATTGTGATTCACAGCAGAAAATAAAATTAGCTCTAATCCCAGCAGCAAGAGTAACTGTTAGGTAAGAAATTTCATTAATTAAACAAGACATCTCTAACCTTTGATCTAACCTAGCTTCTGGCAACCACTGATTAAAATCAATGATTGCCAAATTTTTCCACGCCAAATTTTCAAGCACATTAAATTACTTTTTATAAATTATACAGCTGTTTTAATTTTATTCAGAGGGAAAAAATTTAAATCGAAGCAACAAATGTCTATTCATTTTCTTTAAGATGACAAATCTGTTAACCATTTATCTAACGTCGGTACTCATAAGTACTACTCACTTCAAATTACATAGAATAACCATTTTTACAAATATTCTGACAATATTTAGTAGGAATACTCTCTTAATTCCACTCTTTAGATACATGGCAGCACAGGTTTTATGATGAGTATTTTGGCGGGGTATAGGAGAATAGTTTTAAAACAGAAGTTGCGTTTTCAGCGAACATTTTGATCGGATCGCGAAGTTTGTCCTTTTTGTTCCGGAAAGGAATCTGACGTTAAAAGTTAAGTGCATTAGTTTTTTTGTATGTTACTTAAGACCTTAAAAAAGGATTTTACTATTAATTTTACAGTTGAATAACTTTGTAGTACTTATAAGTACCGACAGCACCCTGGGTGTTAGAGGAAGAACTTAGTTTTTTCCCCCGTTCGTGTACGTATTGTTGTTTTTGTTTGTGTTGTAGGTAATCACTATAGTACAATAGAGTTATGCCTTTTTTAGCATTTCTTTTTGCTTAAGCCAACTACCCTAACATTGTGAATTTCGCCAAAAATTGACGAATTTTTTTAGTGATTTATTTTATAGGCCATCTTATTAGCTTTATAAAAATACCAAGTTTATCATTTTCCGTTCACTAGAACAAAAACTACAAGTGTTTTAGTAAAACCAGATGCCATTACTTTAAGCAAGATGGCATACTTTAAAACGCGTTTTACACGAAATGTGATTTTTTGAAAAATAATCATACAAGCGGTGCCAGTGATTGTTTAAAGAGTTTTGAACATAATTAACTGAAATTTTTTGTGTAAGTTTTGTATAATGATAGAAGTGTTTTAACCTTCAGATTTATCAATCACAGTTTTATTACAAAATTTACAGTCCCTTATGTGGATATAATCACTGTTTTTTTAAGTAATTTCATATAAATACTGAGATAAAGTGCTCTAGTTTTTGTAAAAATTAAAATATCTCTAGTCCTGAAGGTCATTTTGACAATGAATAACACAGTAACACATCAGAATTGAAAAATTGAAAATTTGTTCATAAACCTTTGGTACAGAATGGACCGCGTTTATGTTACTTTTTGTCAATTTTTATCCATTTTTTCCCATTTTAGTTGTAATAATTTTTTTCTCTTCTTAATTTTACCATATTTTTCTTAAAATGTACTGAAAAAGTCTAAAAACAGCACACAAAAAAATCCACATATCTCCGGATTTTTAAAAAGAAATTGTCGCAACCAGTAGGATACCTTAACCTGTTTATTTTGCTTTTTTTTTTTTTTATTCTTTTATTTAAACGTTTTCAAAACTTTTTGAGCTTTGAACCTGAGTTTGCTTTTTTTACAACACAAAAAAAAATGAAACATCAATAATTTATTCAAAAATTAGCATTATTTTAAGTTCCTTATTTGTAACTGAGATTTGACAATAATAGGAGGTTTTCAAGGTGCTATTATTTTTTTTTCCTCTTTTCTTAGAGTATCTAGAAAAAAGAAGCTCAGTCTTCAAGAGGCTTTGGATTTATTGCAAAACCTACCATCTGAAAGCAGTGATGTACTAATCAATGATTCTTCAGATGAAGACATCCCAGCAAATTATCTGCTGCAATTTTCATTAAATTTTTAAAATGATGATCAAGAGACTGAACAAGACTCAAGGTGCTAGTTCATGCTCAGAAAATACAGTATTTCCTACCCCAGGATGCAGTGCTGCAAAATACATTCATTTCAAGCATCACTCAGAATGCAATGTGTGTAATGAGTTTTTGTGTATTAATGAAAAGAAAAACTGTTTCTTGGAATATCATTAAATCAGTTTTAAGAGTATAACCTGATTTTATGTGTACAAAAAATAAATCATTTTTTTTTAAATTATATTTTTTTTAAATAAATATTTTGTGCTGTAAAATACTAGTGTTCCCTGCTTATTTAGCATTTTTAAGAGATAAAACTCCGTTAAAAAGCTATTCGGCCTTTTTGTATTATGAGAATATTTCAGACCTTTGTGTATTGACGTACTTTAAAGTTACATTTTAATTAATTAGCTCTAACGGATTAAATTTCCCAAAGTTGAATATTTTACTTATGTATATTCCTTAATTTTCAATGTAGTGATTAAAAAAAAGACATAATGCACGAAAAAATTGCAGTAAATCATAATGGGTGAGTGAATATTAGCATCGTACTGTTCAGCTACACGAGGGCTTTTGGCAACGGACCTCGTAATTTTGAATCATGGTCGAGTGACGAGGATGATGGATGAGCTGACACCCCCTGTCCTAACTACCACGCCAACGGGAGCTCATAATGTGATAAATACAGGGTTAATAAAATTTTATAATGATTTCTCTTTTTAGCATGTAGCATCACAAAATAAAGGCTACAATTAATATTTTGCTTTCACTTATTAACCGATGACAAGAAGAAAAAAAACTTTTAAGTTTAAACTCTTTAATTTCAAGAATTTTCAACATTGTAATCGATAAGATAGAAACCGTGTAATTCCGAGACCGATGATTCTATAATTGATCCAGTTAACTAGCAAGATATATTGGGTGAATGTGAAAGTTCTACTCGTTGTTGGATAAGCCAATTTTCAATAGAGTTGACGCCCCACATGACACTGTAATGGCCGAAATCGTTCACCAATCAAACGTGTGATTGCTTAACTTATAAATGTATTGCGTCTCTCCCAGTTAATCCTCTAAAAACACCTCAGAGGGTATAACATGGAAAGCAAGAAGCATGTGAGACACGGTTTGTTATACGAATTCTATAAAAAGAGTACGGCAGTCGAAACATGTCACAATGTTTGTCGTTAATAGAGAGGCTGCAATAAACGGATGTACGCGTCGCCGATAGTTTCGTTACTTTGGGGAAGGAGACAGAAACTCCCAAGATCAGGCAAGAAGTGGACGACCATCATACGTTAGAGAAGATGGTACTGAACGAGCCATGGAGAACAACACCCCGAATGCACTAAGCAAGAATTGGTGGAGACCTTCAACGAACCCCGGACAATGGTTGAGAAACGGCAGGTTTACTTGGATTTTACGAAATATAGATTGTTGGGTTCCACGTAACCTGACAGCTAAGAAACGGGATGACCGAATTGCCACCTCTATTTCCTAGCTTTTCCGGTACAAAAATGATTTCATCCTGACACGAATTGTGGCAGGATATCAGGATATGAGAAGTGGGTTATTAACCGTAACGTAATGCTTCGTAGGACTGTGTGTCGCCCTTCTGACCTGCCTGCATCGACTTCGAAAGCTGAAATTAATCCCAAGGTTATATTAAGTGTGTGGTAGGATGTGCATGGAATAATTAACTGGGAGGTTCTGTCACTCAACCAAACAATCACTGCTGCCTTCTACTGTCAGACAGGCCTAATTCATATTTGGCAGCGAAGCGGACAGGTCGTATCATTCATCGTGGTGTTATCCTTCACCACGATGACACCAGGCCACATGCTGCTGTTATCATTAGCCAAATGTTAATGGGGTTCGGTTTCAAGATTTTACACCACCCTTTCTATTCTCCTGAATTGTCACCAACTAACTATCCCCTATTTCGGGCATAATTCCTTCAGTCAGAAAACCTTAGATGGTCTTGATGCTGTGAAAACCCCGTGGAATTCATATCCTACCAGAAGGATAGCAAGTGATTAATGGGTATTATGCGCAATCAATTAGGGAGTGTTCATTGTGCGTTTACTTTCTCTTCTTTTTGGGTAAAAATAAATTATAGTTTAAGAAACTAAAAAACACCCTTTCATAGTTAATCGAACTGAGTTGTAACTTAATCTTTTAGCCGCCAAATCTGTAAATGGGATCTGAAATTGGTCGCCAGATGCAGGATGGGATCTAAAAAGAGGAAATCGTTAACCCTGATGTTCATAATCAGGAAAATGGAACAAAATTATTAAATTATCGTATTGTCATCGGTCCTGGGCAAGTGAGCAAAAATTCGAATTAATCTGATCTTTAAAAGTGGATAAAAATTGAGTTCAAAGATTTCGTTACCTACAAGTGAAGCTTATAAAAGGGTGTTAAAAACGGGTAAGACTTTTGCAGACATTTTTTTAAAAACATTCAAGGATATTAAAAAAACAAGTTTAAGTTTTTATAAAATTTACATAGAAAGAAATTGTTTATATAATTAAAACTGACCAATTTATTTTCAAATGAGTAATTGTTTCCCAAATTTTGGTCCGATATAGCAAAATGAATACTGCTTAATACGCCAAAGCAACCAATCATACTCTTATAGAATTAATTAAAAAAATAATGCAAATAAAATCTTGTGGTTTCAAACTAGAAATATATAAAACATTGTGCAGAATTCTTACGCATATACATGATAAAAATCTAATTAAACAACACAATAAAACTAGAAAAATTCAATACTTTTTTTAAACTGTTATTACAAGAAAATTTGGCAGCGTTCCAATTAAAATCTATTTCGAAAATAAAGGGCTTGTTTATTAGGACTCTTACTATTAACTGATGGGCCAATTTCTATCTGCATTTTTTAAATAAACTGTATTGATTGTGAATTATACTTTCATCAGTGATTCTCAATCCCTGTGCCATGGCACTTATGTGCGCCATCAAATACTTGAAGTGTGCCGTCAATTTTTTTTTTAAATTATTATTTGTACTTTGAGAGAGAAAAAGAACTAAAATATCTGGAACCGAATCTTCGGCCGTTTGATATAAATAAACTATTCATATAATTGTCATTGACCATTTGACAACACTAGAGAAGAGAATTTTTCATTACTTTCTGAGTTTACAGTAGAGTGTCGTTTATCCGAAAGGTTATTATCCGGAGCATTAAAATATCCGAACCAGTTTTTTTTTTGTCAACTGCATGTACTAACTGAAGTGTGTCAACTGCATGTACATTTAAACTCCACATAATTAAAATACTTTTTAGGAAAAGTATTACATCTATTTTTATAGAAATATTTTATTGAATTTTTTTTACTTCTTAATATTAATTTCACCGTACACAAAATAAATAGACTTAACAATGATTAGAAATTCATCTAATATTGTTCGGAAGATAATCATCCCATAATTTTCTAAAAATTTATATACATCATCATTCTTGATAAATCTATATACATCACTAATCATCGCCTTTTGGCACCTTGATTTTCTTTTCAAATTCACCACATAGCAAAATTATAAAGGCGGCTGGTCAGTTGTCTAACAATTAAGATACAATTAATCTTTTCACAATTTTCAATTCCGGTCACTCATTCTGAAACATTTTATCCTCTTACAATTTTTGATATTTTATGCTACCAACAGCATACCATTGGCTTGCATCTTTTTTTTCCCCTTCAGATATCGGTGTTTAAAACATCAATTATGCAATCGTGCGCTGCGTGTATTTACACTTTGGTTAATACAGTCCTTCTCAAACTTTCAATATTTATGACCCGATATTCAAGCATAATTTTCATCGCCCTCCTTTATACAATAACAATCTATTGAATCCTATAGTTCTATTGAATCCTTTGACGCTAAAACTACACTCACACACAATAGGACTTTAACGTCTTAAATGCTACCGGCATATATAAATGTCTCATACCGACAAAGCGTTAAATGCCCCAGACGTATATATACGTATTTCCGAAGTACGATATTTTCTGTGCACTGCTTTCCATAAAATTATTCCAAAGGTTTTGGAACATTATGAAAGGACCTTGACAGTATTTGAGAAGAATTTACTTATTTCAGAAAATTTGTTTATTTATTCAGTTTCTCTCTCCCCAATACATCTCATACACTCACATACATGTAAAACACAGGCATTGGGGAGCGAATCACGAACCTTTTAATCGGAAGTTAAGGGATTAAAATTAGAAATCATGCAAATTATCAAGATAAATGTATATAATTTTATACATGACAAGCCCATGGGGTCACTGATAATTACTAAACTTGTTCTTAACTTAGTATTGCTAAATTAATTATAAAATACATTGTGCATTTATAAGTGTACTAAATCTGTGTAAAAGGGAATTTTATTTTTTATTACATAAAAATGTATTTTGTTTGCTTAATTTCAGTAAATTAATTACTTTTTTTAATAATTTTTTTGTTTTCGACTTTTTAATGCGCTTGCGCCCCCTCGTAGAGTTATCACGCACTTATGGGATCGCGCCCCACAGTTTGAGAAACACTGGGTTAATGATGAGTTTGTCTCTTACATTTTTTTTTCATTGTCTTTGTTAAAATTCTTTAAAAGTGTAATTATGGATTATTTTAATATACTTTGATATTTCTTACATTTTCCTTTGGTTACTTAATAATTTCTTTATTTTAAAATTTTATTAAGTGTATTTTTTTAATTTAGAGACATTTTCATTTAGCCTACAAGGGTCGCAAAGGGGGGAAATATTGGTTCTATAAAATCCTTTTAAACGTTCTTGTTCAGGCTGCACCTCAAAATTGCATTTTTATTTCCTAAATTACATTCTATTTACATTTATTTGAATTTTTTACTTTATTTCACTTTTTTTTCTATTTCGAGGATTATTTTTTATTAAACCTCTCTATTTTTTACATTTTTTTCATATTATTTCTCCTTAAATAAGACTTTGTAATATCTTACTTCTTGAAAACCATGCACACTAATATGCACAACTTAAGCAACTTTTCAGATTAAGTCGTAATTCTTTTTTTAAAGAAAAAAAAACTAATTGGGTGACACGAAGTTTATACTGCAGAAAACCAATGTAACACTTGTAGGTTGCTGAAAGCATAGTAACCAAAGAATTGTACGCATACATTATGAAATAAAGCAGAAAAAAAGATTTTAATGAAAGAATGTTGTTAATAAAAAGCATTGTCTGGCCATAAGGAGGAACAACAAACCAAAATCTCCTAATTAAGGACTATTAAAGGATATCCCCCTAACTGCAATAGTTTCGAGACACAATCCGTTCATACCCAATACCAAATTATCCAATAAGAGTTGCCACTCTTCAAGGAGCATCTGTTCCAGTTGTTTGATGTTGTCCGGAGGATAAGATATTGCTGCCATGCGTTTCCCCAAAGCCTCCCACATATGTTTGATAGGTTTTGAATAAGGATTGCTTTCTGGCCAATTTTTCCGCTGATAGCCTCAGCTTTTAAAAGATCTTCTACAGCATAGGTTCTGTGTTGACATCCACAAAAATAAAGTCTAGGCCCAAGGCACATCGGAACAGACGCATGCGTGGGAGGATAATTTCATCGCAGTTACGATATCCGGTAAGTGAGCCATTGTCAAAAATATAGAGCTCCTTTCATCCATTTCTCATAACGTCTTCCGACAAAAGAACTCCAGGTGCTCCCTAACAGTGTATTTACCTGACGTTAATAAGTGGAAACAGTGTATTTCTATCTCCCTCCATTTCAACTTGAGCTCAGAATCGTTGAGCAGACTGAAACGACTCTCATGTGTAAACAGAACGTGTCTCCACTGATATCTCCAGTCTTTGTGTTTTTGACGCTACTGTAGATGGTACCGCCGATGGACTTCTATTAATGATACACAGTGTTCAGAACGAATGAAGAGTAGGTCACATAATCTATGTAGACGTCTAGCCACAGTAAATTGTGATATCTATTATCCACGTAGCAACTGAGCAATGTTTGGACCCAATCTCTTTATACAAAACAATATACAGGTCATACCTTGTCCTTGTTTCTCTCTGCCTATCACCGCGAAATTTCCTTACAACTTTACCAGTAATTTGGAAGACTTTCTAAGCTTTTGGAACTAACTTTTGTCAATTCTAAACTCTTATACAAAACTCGTCAAACTATGCTCCTCTTCAAACTTGTCGATCATTCCGCCACGTGTAAAACCACTTTGATAGCTTCTTGTAGCCCTTACGAATAAAAAGATTTCATTTTTACTACTATGGAATTTCTGAAAATTTGTTCACCTGTTTTGAATTTTCCTTGGCAGCGAGCGCACCCATTCGACGCATTGTGCTCTCGTAATGCCATAGTGCTGATATTTCATTATGTATCAACATTCTACTGAGCTTTTTTCCTACTGTACTGGTCGTAAAAAAACTTTTTTCAACAATTTCATAGCCGTATGTTGAACAATGGATTTCTTGTTCAAAATTTGCTCGTTAGTGAATTAACAATTATTTTCAGAGGATATACTATTTTTATTGCTCAAAAATTTATATTTATTCAAAATTCCAATTCCTTGTGTCACTGAAGATACGTATAGAGGGGTTGATACACGTAAAATCTGTCGTGGCTCAAGGTCACGTTTCTGGAGTGTAGAATTTTAGAGAAGGGGTGCCAGCTCAATTGTCATCCTCATCCCTTGACCAAAGTTTAAAATTACAATTGCCGTCACCGATAGTCCTCGCATTGCTTCAGGGTGTGATATTAATAAAATTTCTAATCAAATATCCCCATGTCATCTTTTTAACACCTCATCAAGAGCTTACCGTAGTTCATATTGAAAAAGGAAACCATCCATCCAATACTGTGATGCTGTAGATTTGTTTGGAGGTTAGCCAACCTGTGGTGTCATTCTAAGAGCGAAAGTCTTGATTTCAACCAAACGAACAACCTAATTCTTTGTCCTTCTGTCAATATTTATGGATAATATCTTCCAACTTAGGAACTAATGGTAGCCGGGATTTTATCCACATTTAAGCTCCTTAGCATTTGCTTCGGTCTCTTGTCGACTAAAGTTATCAGACTCTACAAACCATTCTAGACCATTAGAATATTCAACTTTCAGCAGAATCTTGCAGAAAGCTATCATATGTTTACAACTAGTTTCACGATTCTTTTCCAGTACTCGACGGAAGTTCTAGAATTTTCCTCCATTATTTTTTGTATTCGGCAGAATTCCTGGAATCTTTCACAATTCTTTTTTTGTACTCGATTGAAATCGTTGAATCTTCCACGAGTTTTTTCTTGCACTCGACGGAAAAACTCATTCTTTCTGCACTCATTTTATCTAAGGATTAATTTGTTACTCTTAGTGGGGCAAGTATTAATAGTGCTTTGCGACACACGATGCAATGAATATTGAAGATTCTAATCAGTCGCACTGATATTCAGTTTTAACTCCTTGCGTACCATTTAACTACTATTGGATGCATGGTACAAAAATCTTATACATGCTGCGTATAAGACAAAATGCCATTGTAACTTCATGTGTATACTTGGCTTATATAGGTGTACAGCCAATGTAACTAGCACAGGAAACATTATAAGGTAGATATTCTTTTATTGGCATTGTATAAAATTACAAAATTTAAATTACAAAAAGTCTAAAATACAAAAATTAAAAAAAAAAGAAAATTAGAATTAAAATTACAATTATTTGTGAAATTGCTCGAAAAATTCCTTGGAACAAAAAGCTTTCCCATTTGCGTTATATAAGTGTATTGCCAGTTTTGTTCCATTTCTTCATCTTCTTCATCAAAAATAGGTAAATCTGTTTAAGAGTCATTGTCGTATTTCTCGGTTTTCCGGCAAATATTCTCATTCAGTATCTCCTTTTCGATGAAATCCAACCATGACGACATAATTGGGAAAAAAGCAAAAATAAGCATCAAAAATGGCTGTACAAACTTTAGAAAGAGAAACGAAACAATAACGAACGTGCGCCTTAGTCAGAGTCAAAAGGAAAAAGGAAACGTCCGTTGCAACGCCAAGGTCAGTATCCCCAGAAATCTGGGATTCCTGGGGATACTAGAAAGCGCAGTTTGGTTTACAAGGGGTTATTCAAATGTGTGTTGTATTTGAACTTCGATTGGTCATTTGACAACATACGATACTATTTCGGCTGATTAGGGCTTTTTAGGGTATAGGGCTTATATTAGGAGCATCCTAAAAATCACACTAAATCTTAGTTTCCGATTTTTTTTTACTTTTCGGAAAAACACAGTATATGCGTGTATTTAAAAAGTATTCAAACCATTGAATCCAAATTGAGATTCAAAATCTTTTAACTCTAGCAAACACATCATGTTTCTGTGGTGTTCATGAACATTTACAATCAAAAATAAACTTTCAGTAATAATTATACAGGGCGATCCATAAAGATGTATACAGTATCAATGCACTATAAATCAAGAACAATATACAACATTATATGTTACCTATAACAAAATTGCATGAGATTATTTTAAGTTGTGTTAGAGACAGCCAAAGATATTCTATGAGCGAAACACATCGAGCCGATAATACATTTCCGTCTATACGAGTGTTAAGTTATCTGAATCAAGTTCATCGATAGCGACTGCGCTATGCTGTTTCAGCTCCACTAAATCAACAGAAAAAGGAGAGAGGAGCACCTTCACAGGAAGAAATCACAAGGAGTTGTCAGGATTTCTAGTCGTCCTTTGAGGGAGTGGCATGTTGCAGAACACGACTCGTCTAATCTACAGGTGAGAGAGATGTTCATTTGGTAATATCCCACGTAGACCAAAAAGTGTGGTGGTGCACCATCCAATTGGAAGTGCCTCTCTATACAGCCGTTATGCGTCCCATAATTGCTTATGCTTGTCCAGTCTGGGGCTATGCTGCTAATGCAAACATTAAAATTGTTGATACTATCCAAAATTCTTACATACGTATGATCGTCAAAGCCACTAGATATATGCGCAATAATGACATACGAAATGCTTTAAAAATCAATAGCTTTAAATCACACAATCAGAAAATTGCAATCCACTTTTTTTAATGCTCTCCCTGATACAAATAATGATAATATGCTAAACTTAATCCCTTACAATGCCAAAATTAATACTAAAAGACCAAGAAGAATACTTCTTGATTCTTACAACCCTTGTTAATTTTCAAGCAATAATTTTTATTATTGCATCTTAGTAACTTCATAATTTTTTTAATTTTTTTTTTATTTTCCTCTTATTAAACTTTTACATACCCCACTGAACAAGCTTCTCTCACTTTCCCAATTCTCAACCCCCCGGCCAGCCAATCGGAGTCTATGTTCACGCTACCAATGACCAATCAGAGATTAGTCTCTAAGCTCTCACTCATGCTAAAAAATTCATCTCCACTGCACCCAGAAGAAGATCCATAGGATCCCGGATCTCATCGTAACAGCCAATCACCATGACTCTATTGAACAGAATGAAAAACTGCAATATCGCCATGCCCTCCATCGAAGATGATCAAGATATGGGATTGAGGACTGCATCACAGTCCGGATGCCCACAGAATAACACCCATTCAACCATCCAATTGGAGAATGAAGTTGTTAATGTCTTCCTACCAATATGGCGACAACCAAACAGTTAATATATCCTAAAAAGTGGATTCCGTGACTGCTCATGAAAAAATAAAGGGGTAAAATCTTTCTTTCTGGACACAGCAGACAACACATTGATCTCAGAGGGAATCTCTCATGTATTGGACAGTGGCTGTTGCCAGCGTCACTTTCATCGGGGGGGGGGGGGGTCCACAAACTTTAAGAGTGCATCAACCTTACAGTACGCTGAGATGGTGCGTCTTTGACTGGTACTGTTTTACAACATGAGAAAAGTGTATACTTTCTTATGAATCATCCTGTAGTGTTATGTCTTTATGTTGCCCCAAAGCAACGAGTAGCTAAAATTTTTCACACTTATAAAAATACAGAAAATTTTATATACAGGTGCTCATGCTTCTCATGTATATTCACAATCATAATACGATCATTACACCTACTTTTTTCAAAATTTGTCAAGTTCCAAAATTAAAAGTAAATCTGATCTCTATAGTACAAAAAAAATGCATGTTCATTTAATAGAATATTTTACCATACTATGTTCAAAAAATAAACAGTTTCTAACTATATAAATAGTTTTTTTTTCTAAAATGGTTTAATATAAAATTTCAAAAGGACATTTTTTGATAATTCATGACATAAAGAAACAATTCCTTTAATCATTATTTCAGATAAAATATAAATAAAACTTAGATTAAAAAAGTCCTTAGTACGTGATTGATTCCGATATCTTATTTATGTGCGAATCTAACCGAAATCTTCCAAAAAAAGTTAGGACCGTCGCCAAAAGCCCTCGTGTTGCTAATCAGTGCGACGTTAATACTCTCTTACTTTCACTCACCCAAAAAAGTTAGATTCTTCAGATAGCGGGGTGTCTAGGTGTTTTTACGATCTATGGGTTAACTTTGAAAAAATAGACAACATAATTTAAAGAAAGAAACTTGTTGCAAACTAAATAATTTATTATGAGTTTTAGGGGAGTATTTACAGGGGGAATATTTACAGAATAGAAATTAGAACATGCTATTATTGAAAAAATAGAAAAGTTAGATTATTCCTTCTAGAAGGACGTTAGTGATGAAATAAAACTCATTATGCGATGGAATTGCAACTTACCGCCTGGTTATGGCGAATGGGCGCGGATGCGCAAAAGCGCTGCTTCGTTGTCAAGTGTTAGTGGGCCTCTGCCGAAAAATAAATTGCACCGGCGTTTTATAAGCATGCTAGATGGCGCTGATGTGGAATGCTGTTTTGACTAAAACTGTCGTCCTCTGCAAAGGGATATGATCTAACCTTTTACAAAGAAATTTTCATGGGATATCCTACATTTATTGACTTCAATTCAGTTTTAAATTTATACAATATGTTACTAAAGGGTTTAAAATCTTCACTTATAACGGCTGTTATCTTTTTAGTAGCTTTCACCTGTAAGATTATTGTATTTTTTTCCGGAATCGTTGAATACAAGAATTTCAAATAATATATTAAATGTATATATACATGGTGTTGCCGAATTCGACTAACAAATTGAGAGGGGTGATAGTAGGCAACATGTGCAAACAGTAGGCATAGTAGTAGGCAATAGTAGGCAACAAATCCTGTGTGCTGTCAATGTTAGCTAAAGTGACGACGATCCATGCCGTAAGATCCTTAACTGTAACCATTGGCGTCTCATACGCAAGCGACTTCAATTGGCCCCAAAAGAATAAATCTAAGGGACAGCAGTACGTGGACTGTGGAGGCTAAGCAATAGGTCTGCCACGTCCAATCCACTTTCCGAGATACAGTAGCACGTCGTTTATCCGAATCGATTGGGACCGGACACCGTTCGGATACGCGATTGTTCGGATAACCAAAATCTAATGCTATCCCTGCAGTATATATTAACCGGACTATACACAAATATTGAAAATCATCAAATACGGGAAACGTACTTGAAGAAAAAGCAAAATAGGTGCAAAATGTCCCAATTTTACCTTTTTATTGTGGAAAATAAACATTTATTTTTCGCTGTACCATTGTACACCTTCGCTTTTTCACTGCAAGGTCTCTGATTCTCTTGATCAGCAGTAGTTAAGTAGGACAGCACTCTGTTGTTCGTACCACTCCATAGCTGTCTCTAACGCAAAAGAAAACACATCAGCATTTGAGGGACCCTTGCTACTTTCGTTGTTGTTGTCCTCGTCTTCATCCGTTTCATCGTCGACAGGGTCGGATTCTTCTTGCACGGAAGTCATTATCTCGTCATTATTTAGCATTCGAAATCCACAGGCTTCTACATCCACAAAACTGAACAAAAAAGCACGTATACACCCCCTCACTTGGAAACAAACTTACCCAATATTCCGCGCAGATGTTTACCAAATCACACAGCTGAAATTACCGATATATCCCTCACCTTGGGTTTGTCCGTCACTTTTGGCCTCACACGAAACAACTGTTGAGCATTGCACTGTTCGAAAACGTATCCGGATAATAAACGTTCGGATAAACGACGTTCTACTGCATATAACGTGGAGATTGTTACACACTACAATAAAAAATGCGCTGGTACACCATCCTGCATGAACCACGCATTCTGGTGCGCATTAGCCGGTACTACCAGCAGCAACTTCGGCAGAAGTGGGAAATTTGAATACGTAAAGGTTTGTTCAACCCAACCATGGCACTCCAAAACCCGGATTCGTTTGCCCACTCCCCTCGTCTGGTTCATGCCCCCACCCCTCAACGGCTACTATTATATCACGATATTCATCGACTATAAACGTGGTTATAGGACTCCGTGTTCGATGTGATTTGTCATGAACATGCTGTCTACTATCACACCTCTGAATTTCTCGGTCGAATTTGGCAACTCCCAGTATTTGACGAATTTTGAAATAATAATTGTCAGACATTTTACAAGCAATATTATTCGAAATACCGTAGAATATTTTTCGTTTTTCTAGAAATATGCGCCTTTTTTTCCCTTAACGTGATTTTAAATATCAGTTACGAAAAAAAAATATTTAAGATTGTCTTTTATAGATATATTAAATTTTTGGATCAATGATGAATTTTAAAGAACTTTGTAATTTTATAAGGAATATTATTGGAAACTTTTTGCTTTGTTATTCGTTTTGCTAGAAATAAGTGCCTCGATTTTCCTAAATGTGATTTTAAAAAATTATTTTTTTCGAAAAAAACTTGTTTAAGACACTTTTCTCTTTATATTAAAGACCTTAATCAAACTTGAAATGCATTTTTAAACAAAAAAGTGTTCTAGTCTTCGTATAAATCTGTGACGTGATAATTGATGCATCTATTTTTTAAACAGCATCTTTAAAATTGGAGAATATCCCCTAAATAGTTAATTGTTTTCTTTTAAGATTTAAAGTTTAATGATCCTTTATAGCATTAAATTAAATATAATATATTCTAATTTCGCTATCCTATGGTGAGCAGTATCTCTACCAGAAAGAAATAATTTTACTCATATAGAAAAGAACGGTATAACGAAATATACTGTTTACTGTAAGATAGCGATATCAGAATATAATATTAGTGGTGAAGTTGTTTTCTATCTGAAAAGTATATTCCAACTCCTTTTCTGTAACATTACATAAAAGCAGCTTTATAAATATTATTTAACCCCATAATATTAGATAAATAGTTAATATTACCTTAATACTAAAAATTCTCATTAAATATAAGTCAAATAGTTACAAGATATATATAATTTGGTACTATTTAAACGTATTTTCCCTACTTAGGAATAAATATTTGATTTATATTTACACAAAAATAAGTTACATTGAAACAATCTTCGAAAACTCAAAAGATATCTATCTGATTAACAGCAAAACACACAAAAAGTTCTTTGACATAAAGAATTATTTTTATCACAAGTGAAAAGTAACTTTGTTACGATAGATTGTAGTACAACTAATCGGCAGACGGTTTTATTGATATTTCGATCATCTTCTGCACCTGTTAATAATCCAGACAGTCCTTCATTCAGTATCTCTAAGTAAAAGATAAAATGTAATGAAAGTTTCTTAAATGAAGCAGTTTTAGAAGTAATAAAGATTTGGCTATAAGAATTGAAAAGAATGTTAAAAAGTGTTCTTGAAACTGTTATCTATTACAAAGTATTTGAGATGTTTTGTTTCTTCGTGATAAAGAAATTAAAGAAGTTATTGTTAAACTCTGCAAAGATGCAGAACACTTTTATAAGTGATCTGCATCTTTATAGACCTTGCAATATATATATTTCAGATGTTCAATGCTTTCTGAATGTGTGCCCATATCTATTTGAAACAAAAACCCTGCTTACTTCAACCAATAATCAGTCAGATAGATGACAGAAACGACACGAGTTGGCTCCGTATTCTCCATATCCACATAAGGCCAGTATCACGTGGATATATCTTTGAGATAGTGATCTCTTTAATGTTCTTCATTTATTCTTAATTATGAGCTTTGTGGAAACAAGGATCGAACATGCAGCTGTACTAAATCTATGAGTTACGTCCTAAAACAGCTTAGATATCACGGCAAACTTATTTATACTATATATTTCTCTGAGTTTCTAGAATTATTTGATAAAATACAATACGTATTTTACAAATACGGACAGTTTAAAAGCAAAATTATTTAACCAGAATGTAAAATAAGGATAAATAAGTTTTTGGAGTACCTTAAAATTTAAAATTCTCCTGAACATTTTTAAATTGATAGCTTTAAAGAAAGAAAATTAACATCATTCCCTAACACTCAATACTCATCGTATTTACAAGGTTCGTTTTACTCCAAGATTTAATGTTGTAACGTTTCCCGCCACACAGCTGTGAATCGGCTACTTTTGTGGATATGATTACCACATGCACTGACGCCACCACGACGATCACCACGTGCATCCGTAAAATATTGCGCGGTCTTGGACTTCGCCCCGGTAACCTTTGATACCACGAGGAAGCCCTACTCCGCCCACGAACCAGATGTAACTCGAGGATAGAGGCCAAGATTTAATGTTGTAAGTAATGTTTAAGTGCATGTCTCTACCATTTAAAAAGGGTGGCGTGGTTACAGTGGACGTGATTAGAGTGGACATATAACATTTCGTGGTCTGAACAGACACTTTGAAACTCATCGTGGTTAAAGCGGACACATTTTTTCCCCATCTTAGAACAGATTCGATTATCGAATTACAAGGATAATAAATACATTTCTGCCAATCAAATTTATTTATTTGTATTAAATTGTTAAGATATTATAGTGCGAATACATTTTAAACATAGCGAAATGTAATAAAAATAAAAACTTTTTCAAGAAATATTTAAAGATTAATTGTAACAATATAATGAAGGGTATGAACGAATTTCGGGAATTTTGTGGAAAACTGTATTTTGGAGTAAAAAAAATAAGAACAAGTGCAATTGCCATAAAATTAATTAGTTTCATTAATGTAAGTAAAAATAAATACTAGAAGTAAAAGATACACGTAAATAAAAGAAAAATAAATACAAGTAAATAAATACTCACTAACCTTTATTATAAAGGCATAAAAATCATTTAACATTGGATTTAGTTCAACCTAGTGACAAAACTTAAAGATGTTAGGCATTTTTCTAAATTGTTTGATGCTTCGAATTCTTTCGGATTCGACTTTTTGTGTTTCTCCTTTTAGTATTTTAACTAATAAGTGTCTTTTAATTTGAAATCCAGAGAATTGGGTGAAGCTGGGATAAAAAGGAAAAATTGGATGAAGGAATTGAAAATATTCTAAAAGAAAAAATGTGTCCGCTCTAACCAGGATGAGTTTCAAAGTGTCCGCTCAGACTACGAAATGTTATATGCCCGCTCTAACCACGTCCACTGTAGCCACGTAACCTTAAAAAGACCCTACATAAGGCAAAGAGGAAGACGGTTGAAACCTTTCGTAGAGACGACACGTGACCTCCTCCCTCACAAACAACAGAACTTGGACTCTAAAAATTCTAAACAATCTTTTTTAATTACTTCAGTGTACATTCTTTAGTTTATAGCTGCCACTAGGTAAACTAAATATTTAAATTAATAAATATCATGCTACCTTTATTAACCTCAAACGTCACAATGTCTTGGGAATCAATGTCCTTTAATGTAGAGTCCATATATAATAAAAAGCAAATGCTTAAGAGAGCCGAAAGCTCTGACACATACATTTTTTAATTTCATGTATGTGTTTTGCAACAAATATTAATTCAACTTTAATTAAAACGTATTGAATTTTGTTATTATATTGTTTTATGCACATTTTACGTATTATATTTATATAGAGAATTTTTAACTATCGATTTGCAGTTTCGAGAATCACAAAAATGTATTCATCTGATATAATATTAAAAAAATCGTAAAGCGTAATAAGTAAAGGCGTTTAAATCACACAGATGGGTCCATGGCCCAAACACTTTATTCAATGACTTTGATCGAAAATTTAAGTTTCAATTTTCGCAATTTTCTTTTACTGCTTGTTGAAACAGCGTCCTCCTTAAATCTTTCATATTTTCTTAAAATTAAACAAATTTAAATGCTTATTCCGTCTTTACAGTTAAAAGCAGAAAAGTGAAGGTACCGAATTAAACTGTGTATGTGTGTCCAGTGCCATTACATTATGAAAAACTGTTTAATATGAAGTAGGGCATCTTTCATCCTTAAAATGGATTAACCGCCGAATCATGGACCTTGTTGACAAGGTGCTGCTTAGGTATCTGGTATCTAAAGAGGTATTGGTACTGCCCCTCGTGAAATGGTTGTGTAGTAGCACTTAAATTTTAAGATAAATTTTTAAATATTCTATTGGATTCATTTCAGGACAATTCCAAGGCCAAGGCATTTGAAATTCGCCGGAATGTTTATTGAACCACTTTCTAACGATTTGGTTTTTATGATGGGTTGCATTATCCTGTTGGTGAACATTATCACCCATCACTTTTCACAAGTACGCACAACGTCTTCACACGAACAATTTACCAAACGTACCATTTCTGGGAGCGATATCTCCTGGCACCGAGACATAAGGACTTGACTTTTATAGAATTCTGATAAACGAGAGAGCTGCTTTTCTTATTATGCCACTAAACACTCCACGTGTAGGAAGGCAGCGCACGTAGGCTCTATGAACTCCAGCATCAGTTATGCGTGGGTTGTGCTTCTGTATCCGAACGAACTCCTTGCCGTAGGTGAGAGGTGATTTTAATGTAAACTCTTCAATATCTCTCTCTGTGTGTATATAGCAGGGATGTGGAACTCGCTGCCCACCTGCACCGACCCCGAATGTGACACCGACTAGCATTTTTACGGCACGGTCAGTGTATCGGCACTCAATAATATATAATAAAAAAATCAAAATTTCTCCCAAAATCCAAAAGATAGTAGCAGAGAAGATATGTCAGGTTTCAGGACGTAAACATTACATTTTTCTTGTTCTATCATAATGTATTATTCGATATAAATCTACGTTTCAAAGAATATTGATTTTTTGCGGTCCATCTAAAGCTAAACTTTGTTTGATTCGCCCAAGTAAGCCATTGAGTTAGATACCCCTGGTGTAGAGTGTCGTAAAGAAGATTATTAGCCCCCCCCCCCTGCAAGGTCAGGCTTTGGGCCCCAAATCAGGTCTTACAAACCATAATATTTGGGTCCCCTAGAATCTTGAGCCCCCTCCGATGCGAAGGTTGCGGGAGTGTATGCTACGCCATTGTATATGCATATTAGTTTTTAATATACTCTGAGAGACTGAAATGACCTGAACTTTAAAGATAAAAATATCATTGAATTTTGGGAAGCATAAAAGATAAATACTGTAGTATTTCAAGCAATGTGTGAGTTTACTTAGGACAGCTTTTAAATTTGCTTAAAAGTTTGTGTGCGTATATTAATACAAATACATACATTTAGAATGTATGTTTATTTTCTTCCCAATGCTTATATATATAATATATATTTATCTTTATATTTTGCTAGAGCAATCATGAGACAATAGAACTATTTCTTCTTTTTTTTCTGGCTTTGAAAAACAAAATAGTTATAAAATGTGCTGATAGGTGGCGCGCTGTCAGGTGAGTGAGTGAGTGAATATTAACGACCCACTGTTCAGCTACACGAGGGCTTTTGGGGACGGTCCGCGTAATTTTGAACCATGGTCAAGTGACGCGGACGACACCTGAGCTGGCACCCCCCTCTCCTAACTACCACACCACACCAACGGGAGGACGTTTGAGCTCTCGACAGATTTAACGTGCATCGCTCCCCTACACGGCGGATCTTTAGTGGTACTAGGATCTAACCCATGACAAACTAGTCATGATCCGATACCTAGACCACTCGGCCACCGCGGCCGTGGCGCGCTGTCAGGATGGAAACATGGAAATTACCGAGATAAAGGCTTGCGCACAACATGCACAATACTACACATTCTCTCTATAGAGTTTCCAACGAATGACGTATAAAAAATGAACGAAATAAACACACGGCACGAATACAAATATTTGACTTTCTTTGATAAAATATTAGTTCCTAAAGGTGTATTTCATTTAAATTTGGATAAATCATTCAAAGCTAGCAATGATATATAATCCTTTTCATCGCTTATAGCGAATATAATGAGAAACATTGTGTTTTTTGGCATGTTGTCATTGTACTTTTTAATGTATTAATCTTCATATCTATTTACAAACTACTTTCCCAAATTTTAAGGAAGATTTTCAATTTGCTTCTTTTTAACATGTATATGGTTTTATGCAAGTGGTAACTATATTAACAACACTAAATTCGAAATGAAATTATACTGTGATAAATGTTTTTGAAGATCAACCTAATCATTTACATCTATTTTTCTTTTAAATAATTATGAAATTTTTATTTTATTCAAAACAAAATTTAAATTGACTCGTTTCTTCTCAATTTGCCTTTCTGATGTGGTTGAGGTTAATTAAATTTTTTGGAAAACGT
>BMAO01033301.1:0-50464 GCA_019973975.1 Trichonephila clavata
GTGGCGAAAAAATTGGAGGCGCGGGGTATCGATCCCCGTACCTCTCGCATGCTAAGCGAGCGCTCTACCATCTGAGCTACGCCCCCTGACAACACCTTGATTATTGTAAACAAGCGTGATTTATCACTTGAAAAGGACCGCATAATAATTATGTCAAGAAAAATGATTCTCGAGAGATTAGAAGGAAGTCTCTAGATATCACAGGTTGTTTTAAAATAGAAATTGCTTGGGAATCTAATTTGATTCTTAGTATTCATTAATTATAACAAAAATAGAAAGCAGTGTGTTACAAAAACTCAGGATCCTGAGGTGACTGAGTGTTTATATATAAAGGTGACATTCTAATATCGTAATTTTTCCTGCAAGAGAACTATTGACGACCGAACTTGTAATTTTGATTCTCGGTCAAGACAAGATATCTAAATTAGCACGACATTGCTCAAAGTGCCACACCATACCAACGTGAAAATGGCGAGCCTCTAAAAATTTACCTTGTATTAAACTCTACATACAAATTTTTGTGGGCTTTTTTCTTCATTCATCTTCAAATCAAAAACTGTCTTCAAATAGAAACTAATTTTAAATTTAGTTAGGTGGCGAAAAAATTGGAGGCGCGGGGTATCGATCCCCGTACCTCTCGCATGCTAAGCGAGCGCTCTACCATCTGAGCTACGCCCCCTGACAACACCTTGATTATTGTAAACAAGCGTGATTTATCACTTGAACAAGACCGCATAATAATTATGTCAACGAAAAATGTTTCTCGAGAGATTAGAAGGAAGTCTCTAGATATCACAGGTTGTTTTAAAATAGAAATTGCTTGGGAATCTAATTTGATTCTTAGTATTCATTAATTACAACAAAAAGAGAAAGTAGTGTGTCACAAAAACTCAGGATCCTGAGGTGACTGAGTGTTTATATATAAAGGTGACATTCTAATATCGTAATTTTTCCTGCAAGAGAACTATTGACGACCGAACATGTAATTTTGATTCTCGGTCAAGACAAGATATCTAAATTAGCACGACATTGCTCAAAGTGCCACACCATACCAACGTGAAAATGGCGAGCCTCTAAAAATTTACCCTGTATTAAACTCTACATACAAATTTTTGTGGGCTTTTTTCTTCATTCATCTTCATCTTCAAATCAAAAACTGTCTTCAAATAGAAACTAATTTTAAATTTAGTTAGGTGGCGAAAAAATTGGAGGCGCGGGGTATCGATCCCCGTACCTCTCGCATGCTAAGCGAGCGCTCTACCATCTGAGCTACGCCCCCTGACAACACCTTGATTATTGTAAACAAGCGTGATTTATCACTTGAACAAGACCGCATAATAATTATGTCAACGAAAAATGTTTCTCGAGAGATTAGAAGGAAGTCTCTAGATATCACAGGTTTTTTTAAAATAGAAATTGCTTGGGAATCTAATTTGATTCTTAGTATTCATTAATTACAACAAAAAGAGAAAGCAGTGTGTCACAAAACGCAGGATCCTGAGGTGAGTGAATGTTTATATATAAAGGTGACATTCTAATATCGTAATTTTTCCTGCAAGAGAACTATTGACGACCGAACTTGTAATTTTGATTCTCGGTCAAGACAAGATATCTAAATTAGCACGACATTGCTCAAAGTGCCACACCATACCAACGTGAAAATGGCGAGCCTCTAAAAATTTACCTTGTATTAAACTCTACATACAAATTTTTGGGGGCTTTTTTCTTCATTCATCTTCATCTTCAAATCAAAAACTGTCTTCAAATAGAAACTAATTTTATATTTAGTTAGGTGGCGAAAAAATTGGAGGCGCGGGGTATCGATCCCCGTACCTCTCGCATGCTAAGCGAGCGCTCTACCATCTGAGCTACGCCCCCGGACAATACCCTGATTATTGTAAACAAGCGTGATTTCGCACTTGAACAAGACCGCATAGTAATTAGGCCAACGAAAAATGTTTCGCGAGAGATTAGATTGATTATAATTCTATGTATATAGTATGTAAACTTTCCTTATTTATTATAAAAATTATGTTCATATATTAATGCTAATTATTCATTCAAAAATCAATTTTGTACTGTTTTTCGTTTCCCGAAATCGATAAAACCAAAAGAATATGTTGGCGGCGTATTGGAGCATGATACGAGAACCGTGGTTATGAATTCCTGTGGGCGCTACTGCATCAAATGTCTGTAGTGTACTCGGTTTCCTTCTGCATTCAAAAGCGTATGAAACTGATATATACAAGGTAATCCAAAAACCAACAAATAAGCAGGACCAAGGTGAAAGGTTGGGTCAGAAAATGTTCTGGAAAAAATCGGGGGGAAAATCCCTATAACTTGGTTAAATGAATACAAGCATATTTTTGAAAATGTGGAAAACTGATACACTCCATCACTTCCTTAGCTATCGGGACCAGACATTTCACAAATTTGTGATGATTTTTGAACTAACGTTATCTTACATAGCCTTCCGTATTTTTAATCAGTTACGCCAAACAAAAAAAATTTCAATGGTTTAGTCAAAATTAACGTATTTTGTGTGAACAGGATTTGAGAAAATGATGTCACCTAACTTTGAATCTGCCTATATATATATATACTCTTATATTTCACACAACCTTTATATAAATTTCTAAAAAGATGGCCCATTTAATTCGGATTCCAAACATGGTATAACATTTGGTCTTTTCTATCCATAACGAGCACAGAGAATTTTTTTTTATTTGCAGAATACCTTCCTTTTAAAACATCCCTGTTGACATCATTCCTCATATCATTAAGTACTGTGACCACAAATTTCATATTTTCACAAAAATATTTTATTAATGGGATGTCACATAGCTGTGTTATTAATCGCAGTCAAAAATCGTGCAAAAATATTTGTTGGTTTAGTTAAAATAAACGTAGTTTGAGCCGGTTTGAGAAATTGATATTACCTGATTTTGACGCTTCGCTTTAAAAAAAAAATACTATTCAAAGCAAGGTTTTTCTAAAGATGACCCATTTTGTAACGATTACTTTCGTAAAAGGTTTATATGAGATTAATTGTTCCTTGTTTATACTCGATTCTAATAATTTTCGTTGCCGTTTGTATACTGTACGTTGAGGTTTCAGTTTAATTTTTCCATTCCATGTGAAGAGTCAGGAAACCACATTTTTCTTTTTAGAATTAAAGTTAATTTGTTTTCGTAAGTTCTTTTTGATTTTATTGTATTCCACTGAAACGAAAACTATCTATTTCTTATTACCAGGTTGTCACTAAACTGAACAAAAACGTACTTTTAAACATCATAATTATCATGAATGCGTCTTATGATTGGGGACACGAGGAAATGATAATGATTTTTACCTTGATTATCCCGGGATCGATCGTGCAGAGCACACAGTTAAGGCTCTCGAAATCTTTAATTCTGGGAAAACTATTTTTTACTATTGACCTTGTCAGTATCCTCCTATATGACAGTCTTCATGGGAAGTAAAATGTACTTGTCATATCTCTGCCTCTCTCTGTTTTGCGAATGGCAAACTTTTTTTACAATTTTAAGGTACTTGGGATAACTAAGTTCCCCAAGTGATAACTTTTGTTCGAAAATATTTTCTAGGTATAGGTTACACTTTAACCCTGTGAACGACTTCATGGTTTTGATAGCTGTGTCATTCAACTAATTTTGGTTTATAAATGTACATGAACAGAATATAAAAAAAAGAAATGGGCATCTGCGATCTTGATTGGAGGAAGTTGACACTGATCAAGCAAGGAAAGAACCTTATGAAATAATGGATATTAATCATGATAGCGAAAATAAATTTCAGAAAAGCGATGGAAATAAAACGTTTGAGTTAAAAGGAAAATTTTTAAATTCTAGATATTACATATAAAGTAAAAAACATTTTATAATATTCTTTTATTATATTATAAGAAAAGTTCTAGGCTTTGAGATGCTGTCGGCAGTGGTGTAACGGAGAATATTAGGGCCTCCCTGGAAACTCAAGTTCTGGGCCCCAAGCCCAAACACGTACTTAGCGTCAGTCAAGCTTTGGGCCCCTAGAGTCTCTGCACCCCGCAATGCGGGGGTTTACGTTACGCCACTGGCTGTCGGGTGCCGAATCTATTTTTGAAGCTCCCCCCATAGGATAAGGAACCCGCGTTCAGAAGCACGGCTGAAGATACTTGTGGAAATAAAAATTCCATACAGAAAGTGAAAGTGACCACTGCTTTAGTGGGAAAAAAACATTCATTGGAGGCGCGGGGTATCGATCCCCGTACCTCTCGCATGCTAAGCGAGCGCTCTACCATCTGAGCTACGCCCCCTGATAACACCTTTGTTTCTGTAAACAAGCATGCTTTTACACTTGAACGAGACCGCATAATAATTAGGTCAACTAAGAACGTTTTGCGACAGAGATTAGAATGGAACCCCCTTCATTTTTTATTCACTTTTTATGCACTTAAATTTAATTCCTTTATTTTAATGCAAATTTTTCCTTAATTACACTCTTAATTTATTTTTTAAAATCTCATACTATTTAATGCAGCAAAGGGCTAAGGTAAAGCTGAACCTATGCAACTCCCATTTTTTTTTTTTTCAAGATAAGAGTTTAAGCTTCCCTTTGGGAAGCAGGTACTCCAACAACCATTCAACTTATATTATATAGAATAGAACCCCTAGATCAAGGGAGGTGAACCTTTAGGGATCAACGTGATATTTTTTCTAAAGTAGTATTAAATGAGGTATGTGTGATGTGATGTGTGTGTGGACATGCCGTCAAATAATTTTGACTTGTGATTAAAGGGAAAATAATATAAAGCGAAAAACTTCTAAGACTCCAAACTCTTTATTTACTACGAAAAACTACATTTTTTACTTTCTAGAAGTAAATGTTTTAGTTATATATATACGTGTAATTCAAATTAAAATAACATCAGTGTGTGTGCTGTTGCTGGTTAGATGAAAACTAATCTTAGGGCTGAACTTATATTAGGGTTGTAAAACGTTACTTTTTGCAGAATGCATGCTGCCAAACGGTTTCTACGCCTGTCTTTAATGTTATTCATCTCTGAAAATAATGACTCACAGGTGTAGGTGGATGAAAATATGGTTAAAATAGCCTAGTCCAGCTTCTTTAAACTGTTAAATGTGCCTGGAAACGAATTCCATGTTTTCAAAATTTCATGACTAGCATTTTTACTTATATGCTTGTTAATATTTCTGTTTCAATCACTTCCAACTTTCTCCAATTCCTTCCTCTCTTTTTGAATCCATATTGAACTAGACTGGAAATCAATCCGTTGCATTTCAAAATTTTCAATTTCTAACCAATTGAATTGGGACATGTTCAGTTGATTAAATGAAGTCACATCAAGGTACATAAAAAAATTGAGCGTTTCCGATAGTTCTTAGAACTGAGAAAATCTTGCTAAAAACTGCGACCGATCACTCGCGTTTGTTCGTAATACTTTGTTATTTTAAATTGAAATGTAAACTGTTTTGATAGGTGGCGTGCCCAAAATATTGTGCCGCGTGCAATTGGTTAGCCTTCCCTGCCCTTGATATACCATAGAGTGTTTTAAAACAAAACAGAAACTGTTTGTGTGTAAGGGTGAAGGATGTAGGGGGTCTTAGTATTTATTATAACAACAAAAGAAGACGGCAATGTGCCACACAAAACACAAAAAACAGGATCCTCAGGTGAGTAAATGTTTATTTATAGGTCTCACTTTAACATCGTAATTCAAAACTGCACTAGGATTATCGACGACCGATCTTCTAATTTTGAACATTGGTCAAATGACAATGACGGTATCTGAGTTAACACGACACTGTCCAAAGTTCTACTCCATATGAACGCGAAAACTGCGAGCTTCTACAAATTGACCGTGAAATAAACCTCTACACTACGGATTTTTTCTTCAGCTTCAGGACTCGAACCAACTCCCTCTGTTTGAAATTAAAAACTGTCTTCAAATAGAAACTAATTGCAATTTTAATTTGGAACCGAAAAAATTGGAGGCGCGGGGTATCGATCCCCATACCCCTCGCATGCTAAGCGAGTGCTCTACCATCCAAGCTAAGCCCCCTGACAACACCTTGATTATTGTAAACAAGCGTGATTTTGCACTTGAACAAGACCGCATAGTAAATAAGTGAACGAAAAATGTTTCGAGAGGGATTAGAATGAAGTCTCTAGATATCATAGGTTGTTTTAAAACAAAAAAGAAAAATTGCTTGGGGATTCAACTTGATTATTTGTTACAACAAAAAAAGAAAGCAGTGAGCCAGAAAAACGCAGGATCCTGAGGGGAGTGAGTTTTTATATATTAAGGTGATCTCTTAACATTGTAATTTTTCTTGCACGAGAACTATTGACAACCAAACTAGTAGTTTTGATTCTCGGTCAAAATGAGGACAACGATATATTATCTAATTTGCCACGGCATTGCTCAAAGTGCCACACCATAACAACATGAAAACTGCGGGTCGCTACAAATATATACCATGTATTAAACTCTACCTACAAATTTTTGGAGGGCTTTTTCCTTCATTCATTTTCTTCTTCAAATCAAAAACTGTCTTCAAATAGAAACTAATTTTAAATTTAGTTAGGTGGCGAAAAAATTGGAGGCGCGGGGTATCGATCCCCGTACCTCTCGCATGCTAAGCGAGCGCTCTACCATCTGAGCTACGCCCCCGGACAACACCTTGATTATTGTAAACAAGCGTGATTTCGCACTTGAACAAGACCGCATAATAATTAGGCCAACGAAAAATGTTTCGCGAGAGATTAGATTGATTATAATCCTGTGTATTTTGTTTGTAAACTTTCCTTATTTATTATAAAAATTATGTTCATATATTAATGCTAATTATTCATTCAAAAATCAATTTTGTACTGTTTTTCGTTTCCCGAAATCGATAAAACCAAAAGAATATGTTGGCGGCGTATTGGAGCATGATACGAGAACCGTGGTTATGAATTCCTGTGGGCGCTACTGCATCAAATGTCTGTAGTGTACTTGGTTTCCTTCTGCATTCAAAAGCGTATGAAACTGATATATACAGGGTAATCCAAAAACCAACAAATAAGCAGGACCAAGGTGAAAGGTTGGGTCAGAAAATGTTCTGGAAAAAATCGGGGGGAAAATCCCTATAACTTGGTTAAATGAGGACAAGCATATTTTTGAAAATGTGGAAAACTGATACACTCCATCACTTCCTTAGCTACTGGGACCAGACATTTCACAATTTTGTGATGATTTTTGAACTAACGTTATCTTACATAGCCTTCCGTATTTTTAATCAGTTACGTCAAACAAAAAAAATTTCAATGGTTTAGTTAAAATTAACGTATTTTGTGTGAGTCAGGATTTGAGAAAATGATGTCACCTAACTTTGAATCTGCCTATATATATATATATAATATATATATATATATATATATACTCTTATATTTCACACAACCTTTATATAAATTTCTAAAAAGATGGCCCATTTAATTCGGATTCCAAACATGGTATAACATTTGGTCTTTTCTATCCATAACGAGCACAGAGAATTTTTTTTTATTTGCAGAATACCTTCATTTTAAAACATTCCTGTTGACATCTTTCCTCATATCATTAAGTACTGTGACCCCAAATTTCATATTTTCACAAAAATCTTTTATTAATGGGATGTCACATAGCTGTGTTATTAATCGCAGTCAAAAATCGTGCAAAAATATTTGTTGGTTTAGTTAAAATAAACGTTGTTTGAGCCGGTTTGAGAAATTGATATTACCTGATTTTGACGCTTCGCATTAAAAAAAAAATTACTATTCAAAGCAAGGTTTTTCTAAAGATGACCCATTTAGTAACGATTACTTTCATAAAAGGTTTATATGAGATTAATTGTTCTTTGTTTATACTCGATTCTAATAATTTTCGTTGCAATTTGTATACTGTACGTTGAGGTTTCAGTTTAATTTTTCCATTCCATGTGAAGAGTCAGGAAACCACATTTTTCTTTTTAGAATTAAAGTTAATTTGTTTTCGTAAGTTCTGTTTGATTTTATTGTATTCCACAGAAACGAAAACTAACGATTTCTTATAACCAGGTTCTTACTAAACTGAACAAAAACGTACTTCTAAACATCATAATTATCATGAATGCTTCTTATGATTGGGGACACTCGACACGAGGAAATGATAATGATTTTTAGCTTCATTACCCCGGGATTGATCGTGCGGAGCACACAGTTACCCCAGGCTCTCCAAATCTTTAATTCTGGGGAAAATATTTTTTACTATTGACCTTGTCAGTATCCTCCTATATGACAGTCTTCATGGGAAGTAAAATGTACTTGTCACATTTTTGTCTCTCTCTGTTTTGCGAATGGCAAACTTTTTTTACAATTTTAAGGTACTTGGGATAACTAAGTTCCCCAAGTGATAACTTTTGCTCCAAAATATTTTCTAGGTATAGGTTACACATTTACCCTGTGAACGACTTCATGGTTTTAAAAGCTGTGTCATTCAACTCATTTTGGTTTATAAATGTACATGAACAGAATATAAAAAAAGAAATGGGCATCTGCGATCTTTATTGGAGGAAGTTGACACTGATCAAGCAAGGAAAGAACCTTATGAAATAATGGATATTAATCATGATAGCGAAAATAAATTTCAGAAAAGCGATGGAAATAAAACGTTTGAGTTAAAAGGAAAATTTTTATATTCTAGATATTACATATAAAGTAAAAAACATTTTATAATATTCTTTTATTATATTATAAGAAAAGTTCTAGGCTTTGAGATGCTGTCGGCAGTGGTGTAACGGAGAATATTAGGGCCTCCTGGAAACTCAAGTTCTGGGCCCCAAGCCCAAACACGTACTTAGCGTCAGTCAAGCTTTGGGCTCCTAGAGTATCTGCACCCCGCAATGCGGGGGTTTACGTTACGACACTGGCTGTCGGGTACCGAATCTATTTTTGAAGCTCCCCCATAGGATAAGGAACCCGCGTTCAGAAGCACGGCTGGAGATACTTGTGGAAATAAAAATTCCATACAGAAAGTGAAAGTGACCACTGCTTTAGTGGGAAAAAAACATTCATTGGAGGCGCGGGGTATCGATCCCCGTACCTCTCGCATGCTAAGCGAGCGCTCTACCATCTGAGCTACGCCCCCTGATAACACCTTTGTTTCTGTAAACAAGCATGCTTTTACACTTGAACGAGACCGCATAATAATTAGGTCAACTAAGAACGTTTTGCGACAGAGATTAGAATGGAACCCCTTTCATTTTTTATTCACTTTTTATGCACTTAAATTTAATTCCTTTATTTTAATGCAAATTTTTCCTTAATTACACTCTTAATTTATTTTTTAAAATCTCATACTATTTAATGCAGCAAAGGGCTAAGGTAAAGCTGAACCTATGCAACTCCCATTTTTTTTTAAGATAAGAGTTTAAGCTTCCCTTTGGGAAGCAGGTACTCCAACAACCATTCAACTTATATTATACAGAATGGAACCCCTAGATCAAGGGAGGTGAACCTTTATGGATCAACGTGATATTTTTTCTAAAGAAGTATTAAATGAGGTATGTGTGATGTGATGTGTGTGTGGACATGCCGTCAAATAATTTTGACTTGTGATTAAAGGGAAAATAATATAAAGCGAAAAACTTCTAAGACTCCAAACTCTTTATTTACTACGAAAAACTACATTTTTTTTACTTTCTAGTAGTAAATGTTTTAGTTATATACATACGTGTAATTCAAATTAAAATAAAATTAGTGTGTGTGCTGTTGCTGATTAGATGAAAACTATAACTTATATTAGGGTTGTAAAATGTTACTTTTAGCAGAATGCATGCTGCCAAACGGTTTCTACGCCTGTCTTTAATGTTATTCATCTCTGAAAATAATGACTCACAGGTGTAGGTGGATGAAAATATGGTTTAAAATTGCATGGTCCAGTTTCTTCAAACCGTTGAACGTGTCTGTAAACGAATTCCATGTTATCAAAATTTCATGACTAACATTTTTACTTATTGCTTGTTAATATTTCTGTTTCCATCACTTCCAACTTTCTTCAAATTCTTCCTCTCTTTCTTTTTGAATTCACATTGAACTAGACTGGAAATCAATCCGGTGCATTTCAAAACTTTCAATTTCTAACCAATTGGATTGGGACAAGTTCATTTGATTAAATGATGTCACATCAGGGTACGTAAAAAACTTGAGCGTTTCCTATAATTCTTAGAACTTAGAAAATCTCGCTAAAAACTGCGACTGATTACTCGCGTTTGTTCGTAATATTTCATATTGGACTTTATTTTAAATTGAAATGTAAACTATTTTGATCGGTGGAGTACCCAAAATATTGTGCCACGTGGCATTGGTTGCCCTAGATCAGGGGTGGGCAGACTTTTACATGACACTGTCTACTTTTTATTTTTTCAAGGTGTTGCGGTCCACTCTGTGGCGTAGGTGTGATAAGCACAAAAAAAAGCTCAACAAATTTATTATATGATAACAATAATAAATACAGAATTTGCACTTACCTTCATAACTGCAATAGAAAAACACTTTTAAAGCTGTATTTTATGTAAAACGCAAAATACAAACAAAATAATATACCCACAAATTTAATATCAAATGATGTGAACTTATTATCATACAATTCCAAATACGTAAAATAATAAATCATTTTCATTTAAAGTTAGTTCTCGTAGTTAAAGTCTCAGCAAAAGATTAAGTCTGCACACACACAATACTATCTGTACCAATCTTGAATATCTCGGTATATAATAACTAACTGTTAATATTGCAATGTATTCAAAGTGGTCGTTTGTGAAACGGGAATTATACATCGTTTTAATTATATCCATCGTTGAAAATGTAAATTCACCCAGGTAAGTAGAGCGAAAGAACGACGTTAAATTAATTGTGGCTTCTTTAAATTAGGATATTTTACTTCGTCTTTTAGATTCCAAAAGTTATTCTTTTAAAATTGCGTCCTTTTGAAGGAGAAAAAATTTGTGTTTCAAGAGATATAAGTAGAATATTTAATATATTTCTCTTTTCATTATTTTGCTTTACCGAGCTTGTCTTGCAGTGTATACGCAGTCATGACTTTAGACACCGTACCTATAGAAAGCTCTAAAAACTAGGCTGTTTCGGTCACACTTGCTCCGGCTACACAAGTTCCCACAATTTGAGCTCTTTGAGATATCCAACATTTTATGATTTTGAAAAAATTCCATGTGTTACAGAACTCTAATAAAGCTACCAAATACTACATTTCAATTTATAAAAAAAATCTGGTAGCTATTATACTTTAAGGATTACGAAGTGCATTCAAAAATATCACTTTTATTCACGGGTGTTTCCAGTATTTTAATAACCACCTGTGTTTCTTTTAGTACGCACGTCTAAGATATTATGGGAAAGCGGCCACCCCAAATTGTCTTGGCGGTCTACCTGTCGATCGCGATCGACTGAATGCCCACTCCGGTCCTAGATATACCATAGAGTGTTTTAAAACAGAACAGAAACTGTTTGTGTGTAAGGATGAAGGATGTAAGGTTCTTAATATTCATCATAACAACAACAACAACAAAATAAGACGGCAATGTGCCACAAAAAAACAGGATCCTCAGGTGGGTGAATGTTTGTTTAGGTTTCACTCTAACATGGTAATTCAAAACTGCATGAGGGCTATCAACGACCGATCTTCTAATTTTGAACATTGGTCAAATGACAATGACAGCATCTGAGTTAACACGACACTGTCCAAAGTTCTACTCCATATGAACGCGAAAACTGCGAGCTTCTACAAAGTTACCGCGAATCAAACCTCTACAACAGTGATTCCCAAAGTGGTCTATATAGACCACCAGGGGTCTATGATGACCTGCAAGGGGTCCACACCAGCAAAAAAATAATTTGGGGGACCATGGGATATAAATGGGGATCTATGATATGGTTCTCATTATACCAGATTATGACTTTAATCTTTAAGAAAAATTTGATCTAGTGAAAACCATATTTTACCAATTTAACATTTACTAAATTTAGTGAGGTTAATTTGTGGTTACTAAGAGACAGCACAAATTTTATTATGACAAGGACTATTTCAGTATTTATTTTCAAAATTAAGCTAAAGAAGTATAATATTAGACATCGCGAATTTTCTCAATTTGTCACAGACAGTCTGTCAGGACATTTTAACCTACGTTTTCACCATTTAAATACCCTTACTCAGATTTTGAAACAAGGTTTATACTTTGTTCAAATTTTTAATCATTAATAAAATACTTTCTATTGATCCATTTAAGTTCAAATACATTTTTTTAAACTTGTAATGGATGATACTTGATGTTAATACAGTTTTTTCAAATATTAATTCATTAATTTAAAAATGAATAAATAGAAACAAAAATAATAGTCCTACAGCATATATAGAAAGGAAGATTGCTCGTTGTGACCCCGTAGTGAAATGGATAGCGCGTTGGACTTCTTATCCAGTGGTCGTGGTTTCGAATCCCACCTGAAATGGCCTAATTTCTGAGAATGGATTTCATTTTCACTATACTATTTTATTACAAAAATAAAATTTAATGAATGCGTGAAAGTAACAAAAAAAAGTAGTCCAATACCACATACAGAAAGGAAAATTGCTTTCTACAATGATTTCATATAATCACTTTCAAAAAAAATATGTCATATTATAATAGGAACTGATCAGAATAGGTTCTGACGAAGATCTTAAAACAAAGTTTAGAAACGTATGTCAGCAATTTTGGCTTTAAAAAAGACATACCCGATACTTCTCGCAAATTATGGAATATCGTGAGAAAGTTTTTAATTGCTTTTCCTTGTGAGAGGGAGTTTCACTGAGTTTGCCAATCTCAAAAACAAACTCTTCTTAAGTTTTAAACGATATACTTCATTACAGTTAGAAATATAATTCTTTTTTTAAAAGAAGTAGCAGCAACTATCAAAGACATTTAAGGTGATAAATTTGCAAAAATTTAATATTAGGTAAGCCCCGGAACCGAAAAACATGGCAAGGGGTCTATGAGACAAAAAAGTTTGGGAACCTCTGCTCTTTATACTACGGATTTTTTCTTCGACTTCAGGACTCGAACCCATTCTCTCCGTTTGAAATCAAAATCTGTCTTCAAATAGAAACTGATTACAATTTTAATTTGGAATCTAAAAAATTGGAGGCGCGGGGTATCGATCCCCGTACCTCTCGCATGCTAAGCGAGCGCTCTACCATCTGAGCTACGCCCCCTGATAACGCAAATATTACTGTAAACAAGCGTGATATCGCACCTGAATAAGATCGCATAGTAATTAGGTCAACGAAAACTGTTCACCGAGAGATAAAAATGGAATCTCTAGATATAAAAAAAAAGAGAAAGAAATTATAGTTTTAAAAAAAAACTACAAAACACGCTTTCATACTAAATCGAACTAAAAAGTAAAAAAAAAAAATAATTCTTAATATAAGAATAAAATGATGAACGAAAAAATTTATGTCATTGGGGTAAAAACGTGGGGTGTTCCATAAATATATCAATTTTGTGATAGTTTCTAACTTCTATTCCAAAATGCTGAGATAGTGTAAAAATGTAGTACAAAGCACCCCACGCTTTTGGCGACGATCCACGTAATTTTGAAACATGGTCAACTGATGCAGACGACACCTGAGCTGGCACCCACCTCTCCTAACTCCACACCACATCAACGGGAGGACGTTTGAGCTCTCGACAGATTTAACGTGCATCGCTCCCCTACACAGCGGGTCTTCAGTGGTACTGGGCTCGAACTCACGACACGCTAGCCATGACCACTGCATTGACCACTTGGCTACCACGGCCACTTAATTTTTTCTAGCTCATCATTTTATTCTTATATTAATAATTATTTTTTTTACTTTTTAATTCGATTCAGTATAGAAGCGTGTTTTTTAGTTTTTTAAAACTATAATTTATTTTTATTTTTTAGTTCGATCTACAATAAAAGCGTTGTTTATTGTAAACAAGCACGATTTAACAGTCACACAAGATCATGCAGTAAATAGGACGATTAAAAGTTCTGCGGAAGAAACTAGATTGAGAAAAGATGACATTGTGTGAACGTTCAAATCCTTTTGGAAATAATTTGTTGAATTTGGCTTGATCAGAACAACAAAAATATCAGACACTGTGTCACAAAAAGGAATAGAAACTGGAAGCTTAATCACAATGTTAATCAAACTGATTTCCGACAAGAATTAATTGAATATATATTTTTTAGCATAAAAAACGTTTATTGGAGGCGCGGGGTATCGATCCCCGTACCTCTCGCATGCTAAGCGAGCGCTCTACCATCTGAGCTACGCCCCCTGACAAAATTACTTATTTTATAAACAATGATGCTTTTACACTTGAATGAGATCGCACATTAAGTAGGTTAAATTAGAATGTTTCGCGTGAGAGTTTAGAAATGTAAGACAATACATATATGAATATATCAGAATTATTTTCACAAAAATTCTCATTAATAATTTCGTTATAATTCATTTCTCATTTGTAAAGAAATTAGCGAACTATATGTAAGTTACATTTCTCAATGTCTTACATAGTTAGTTTTTATTCCACTAGATGGCAGCATCACATGCATTTATCCATTTCACTCCTAAAGCATGGGTATTCTCCCATATACAAAAAGAAGAAAGGGTTTTGGCGGACAATGAGAGAAAAAAACGACCCTGCGGAGGAACGCGGGCGTTTCGCGTGGGGTGCACGAGCCTTATCGGCGCATGCTCCATGCATCCGCCACGCAGCAGACATGTGCGGAGGTATTTCCACGTGCGCCGAAGAGCGTGGGAACGAAGTTTCTCTCATGCTCCACGGTTCCAGGGGTCTCTCTTTTATTTATTTATTTCCTCTCTCTTTTGGTATTCTCCCTCTCCATTGTACCGTAGAGCGCGCTGCTATTCAGGTGCACGGTGAACGGTTTCTCAGTGAGAGGGTATCATGTTGGGAGTGCGACTCTCAAGGGCGAATTCCTCTTCAAAATGGGGAGGTGAAAAAATGGGAGGGAAAGAAAAAAATGTAAAATAAAATTTTTGGATTGATCTTGATAAGGACATTTTTAAAAAACGTATATTTAGCTAGCAATTTTTAGTTTCTGAGAATAATGTCTTTATTAAAGCAATATATATATATATATTTTATTCTAATTTTGAGACTTTTTATTTGAGATTTCTTTGAAATATGTACATATTTTTTAATGAAACGTTTTAAGAGAAAAATATCAATCGAATTATTTGCATTTCTTCGTGTTCTTTCTCTCTTGGTGGAAAAATAATGATTTCTTGGAAAGAAGTCTCAATATAAAGCTTTTATTACTTTACTCAATTGATAATTCAATTAAAATGCTGAATGAATCATTTTAGAGAAGCGCGCGCGCGTGTGTGTCTGATAAGTTTCTAAAATATTCTTCAGAAAAAAGTTCTTTATTAGCACCATATATTTATTTATCACATTGCTTTAATTTCTACCCATATTAAGTATTTTTCTTACTTAAGAGTATTTTTCATTAAAAAGATTAAGATTTAGGAGGTATTAACTATTATTATTTGCATTATTACAATTAACGATGTCAACTTTTTAAAAAAATTATCTATTATATATTTTAAAAGCTCTGAGGTTCATCACTAAAGCCCACCTATTATTGAAGTTAAACTTCTATGCTCACGAGTGAATGGAAAATTTCCCAGTTTTGTGTAACAGGGAGAAAACGAACGGAAGTAGTGATTTCCCTAGCCATCTCCCCCAAATCGTCGATCGGGAGGAAAAGACAGCGGGGTCTGGAATATATTATTTTCCTCAGAACCAGCCTAGAGGCACCTAGGCTTCTTCTTCAGTTAGCTAGTGAACCTATGAGAGGGAGTAAACAGAGTGAAAAAAGAGAGGGGTTCGCCTTTGCTAAAAATAGCATCAGTGGTCAGGAGTTGGTGTGTGTGTGGGGGGGGATTCGTTTTGGTAGAAACGAAGAAACTGCAACTTTTCTACATTCGTTCTTCACGTGGTTGGGTTTTCGATTCGTTTTGCGCGATGGGTGTGGGCCCTGTGCCTTGCGTCATATCCGTGAAAAAGTTGGATGATTGCTTTCCGATTGGTCGACTCCCCCCCCCCTTTCTCATCAGACCAGGGGACATTTGTCAACGGTTATATGTGTTGCAATGTTTGCGTTACGGTGTAGACAAAAGAGCTCTTGCAACAAAAGCGTGCCTTTTTAAAATATTTCCTTAGATTGTTGGCCACATAGTGATGTTTTCGGCAGCTAATTTGTTTTTTTTTTAATTTTCATTTGCGTTGAATTATTATTGATTCTAATCAGAATGTCTAAATCAAATGCACAAAGAGGAAAAAAGTTTCGTGAAAGAAAAGAAAAACTAGCAGAAAGTCCTGTCGAAAAAGTGATAAAAAAAACAGAAAGATAGTGCCAATTCATCAAGCGCTACTGTCAAATCTCGATCAGAGTACATGAGAGAATATCGAGCAAGGAAAAAAGCATTGTAAAATATTCTCTTAATGCCGAGTTTAATGACTGATGATGGGAATGCTATTGAGACTCATCTAATGCCAACACTGATTAATACGGACTTTGTGAACCACCCTGTGCAGTCAACAAGTACAGAGCCCTCAACAAGTCTAGTACGTGTTGAAACTGATGCATGTGAATCGATAATAAATTCTATCTTACGTCACAAAGATTATGATTCCGTAAAAATGCTAACAAAGATTTCCAAAAGCGATTCGTTGATAATCCTTTCAGTCACGGGTGTTCGATTTGTGATAGATTATGGTTTAGAGATGATTTGAAAACTCCTGTTGCTGAGCATAAAAATATTTTACAAAATATTTTACCGGGAATTAATTTAGAAGACGTTAAAGCGTGCTACAGTTGCCGACAAAGTTTAAATAGGAAAAGTATACAAAATTTAGCAATATATAATGGTTTTGTATACCCAGAAATTCCACCACATCTTCCTACTTTGGATATGGTATCATAAAGACTCAATTTTCCTCGAATACCGTTCATGCAAATTAGGCGATTGAGACATGTACACGGTCAGTTTGGAATATTAGGGCAAATAATCAATGTTCCTGTATCCGTCAATACAATGGTCAATGGACCGCCACGGAATGTTAATGATGATTACTGTGTCAATGTTCACATCAAACGGAGGAAAATTCACAGAACTAGTTATCTGATGGGTTTGGTTACTAAAAGAAACATCAAAACATGGTTGCAATATTTAGTAGCTACTCCACTGTACAGAATGTATGATGGTACAATCGATGATAGTTTCTTCAATTTCAAACAGAGTGCGTCTCAAGTTCTTCAAGATGAAATCAGTGAAAATATAACTATTGAAGAGAGTCTTACAGCCCAGCAACAGACGTTGTTATGGAATGAAGAGAAATATCTTCGTATTGCTCCTGGGGAAGCGAATGTACCAAGAAGTTTCACTTCTATCGCGTGGCATTCCACGCACCATTTTTTTATTATTATTTATATATTATTTGTTACACCTTTGTGCATTTTTCCTGTAATATATTTTCCATTCCAAACACATACGTATGTATGTATATGCATACATCGCAGCGAGAGGGCATGGTTTGAAATACACAAAATTTATTTGATGAACTTATAGTTTTGAATTTTTCTCTGTGGGCATATATTATTAAAATAACAGCGAAGAAAAAGTTACAATCTACAGCTTTTTAATACTGTTTATTTTGGATTTCCCTCATTTTTTGTTATTATTAAAAGTCAGTTTTGAAATCAATTTAATTTTATTGATGTTTGAAATCAATCGAAGTATATAAATTATAAATATTTAAAAATAAATTTTAAAATATTAATGATTAATAATGATTTATTATGATTTAGAACATCTTTGTCCATACTATAAATATCTAAACATAATTATACTATAAATATCTAAAAAAAAATCATACTATAAATATCTAAATGAAACTTCGTGAAAAAAGTTATTTCCATATTTTTTAACGAACTCAAATTAATCGTCATTATGCAAAATAATTAAATGAAATTAATATATGCTCTTAAAAGTACCACTGCTTGTTTACGAGAGTAGAGCTAGATTTCTCTTACTTTTATTTATTTATCTTTGTATTTTAAATTACTTTTGGTTGACAAAATTCATAAATTTTGTACATTAGTTATAATTAGAATACCATCTATAATTTAAATGGTATATATATATATATATATATATACATAAACTGGGCTTATTTCTTTATTTAAATTACCACTAAAGTTATTCCTACTTCGTCATCACCAAAAAATGAAGATTAGTAATATTCATCTCCGGCACACTTCAAAGAAAACAAAACCCACCAGCTCGTTTCTTCCCATCTATTTTTAGGGCATCGCTCAGCGTGAGAACGGATGCGGTGTAACACCTGACCCGTGGTCTTCCTCCTTGACCGCCAACTGGACCGTGCGTCCACACCACCTGGAGCGAGATTCCACGCGTCTTACCAGCGGGCACGGACCAAAATAGGATGTGTGGTCGATTGGCGTGATTTTCTTGGGATCCTCTTGGCATGTGATTGAACTGTTGGTCTGAAGTGAACCCGAACTGTTTCGGACCCGTGGACTGTATCAGTGTCGCCAGATGAGATAGGGGTGTTAAGCTTGCATGATATCCAGGCGACTTACTTTAAGGAAATCTGGTAATCTTAGGAAGGAATATTTATAGATATCCGTCTCCTATATGAAGTGGAAATGAGGGATTATAGATTTGGTTTGTAATGATGCGACAAGAGTGAATCATGGAGAATAATACTCAGAAGTAGTGACGCAACAAACAATGTCCTTTGAGTTTAGAAAGGCTCTTCACACTTTCAAAATTTTTAGAATATCTTAAATTTTTATATGAAGACAATAGTATTAATTGCTTGGAAATATATTTTTCATATATATACTTGCCAGTAGTACACACAGGAATTTTTAGAGGGAAGGTCTAAGGTCGAAAATCCACCATTCTCATATCATACCACTATTCGCCGCTAAACATATTCTTTTAATTTCGTCGATTATCGGGAACAAAAATCAATAAAAAATAAATTATTGAACAAGTAATTGGCATTCATTAATAAAATTAATTATTAATAACAAATGATAAAATTTTATTTACTATATACGTAAAATTATAAGCAATCGAAAATAAAATCGAGGGCTGTGGTGGTGGGTCCGACCGGGGACACCCCCTTGAGTATCCACTGCGTTTAGTTCATTCAATTAGTGGGTGTAGTTTTTTATTGTACTCCAGTGGTCTTCAAATTTTCTCAATTCACAGAGCCCCTAGAACTAGAAAGTGTTTTCGTAGAATCCTTAGAACTAGAAAGTAGTTTCGTGGAACCCTATTTCACGCATACACTTAGAAGGACTTACCTTAGAATAATATTTATAATAGATCAACATGTTATAGGTACTTTAAGTAAAGGCAATTAAAAAATTGTTGCATTTATTATTAAAAAATTTCAATCTTCTTTTGATATAATTTACTCATTAATAATATTAATTTGTGATCCAAGTGTCGCCCACCTGTGCATTATATTTTGTTACCGGATATGTACTTGTTTTTTTTTTTCATACAAATTGTCTATGTGTATTGAATTTATCTGCAGTCGCATTTCATATACTGCATTTTGATTTATTTTTATACTTTGTTTTTGTAGCCATTCGCGTTGAGAAATATATTTCACTTAAACACGATGCTCTGAATAGCATTAAAATGTTTACAGCTGTTTGTGAAATATTGTGTATTTTGGATGAATTTGCGATAAACAATTTTTGTGCTATTCTTGCTTAAATTTATATGTTTGACATCGAATCTATTGATATTTCGATAAGTTGCTCCCTCTCTTTTACTGTAGGTGTTTTTCCCACAAATGCAAAAAGGTGTATTTTCTACTAGTAAGCTAAAGTTTTGCAAGACATTGTACTAGCGAGTATAAAATTATTTCGTTTAATCCGAAATAGTAAACAACAAAATATTCCCAACCTAGTAGGTAATATATATATATGTAAAGATAAAAATGTTTTAATATTCTTTTATTACATTATAATGAAAGTTTAAAAAAGTATCGCAAAATAAAGGTTTTATGTATAAATAAAATTTTCAGTTTTTTAATGATAGGAATAAGCTTTAAATTCTTGTGGGTATAAAAACATTTTAGAGAATGGGAATCATTTTGTAAAACATTTATAAGTTTATTTTCAATTTTTTTATTGTAACTCGTGGAACCCCAAGGTTCCGTGGAACACAGATTGAAGACCACTGTTGTATTCCATAGGCTTTTAGAGAAGTTCTTACAGACTCTTGGGGATCCTTGTGACCGCGAGGGGTTTAATATAATGCAAAATACTTTCGACCCATTTTCTTTGTTATGCAAGTTCAAATAAATTAATAACAATTTTTGCGTGCTAAAAATTGTAGCGCAAAAATTAATTTTTTTTATATAGGTACATTAAGTAAAAGTAATGACAACATCACACGTTTGAAATCAGGACAATTGCGGGTGTCACGATCAATGCAGGTTTAAATAGAAACGGAATCTCGCAGCAATGTGCAATAATTTGTCTAAAATATGACATTATAAAGAGTCTTACGTCTAACAAACAATTAAGTTTTGTTTTTGGCATGATCCCGATGTGTAAAGCGATTCCAACAAATTTTCCTTTGTTTTCAACAGAAAGCAGTATTATTATTTGTATTATGTGTAAAAGCCCATTTCATTGATTCACCCATCTTATGGGGGGAAAATGGGTTTCTACATTTTAATGTAAATTTTTCATTTGAACTCTTCAGATATCATAATATCATATTTAAAACTTTATTCTTACGTCAAAATTTGCTATTCAGAACATCAAAGTTAAATTTATAATTTTTCTAATATAAACGAATATCATTTCGTTTTCATGTGTTTTTTTATAAATATATTATTTAAACCATTTCATTATTCACTTTATTTTTTACATTTAATGTAAATTTTTCATTTGAACTCTTCAGATATCATAATATCATATTTAAAACTTTATTCTTACGTCAAAATTTGCTATTCAGAACATCAAAGTTAAATTTATAATTTTTCTAATAATAAAACGAAATAGTCATTTCGTTTGGGGGTCCATGTGTGGTCTAGTTTTGGTATAAAAATAGGCACCGTAAGTTTCGAAACCATTGTTCTATTCTATTGTTTCCACTTCATCCAGCCAACCCTCATTAAATTTCTAAAATTGATTTATGCAAACAGTGGCGGCGCTAGACCCCGCGTGGACGTCGGCGAAATTAGGGTTCGCGAGGCCTCGTTTTTTCCCAGTCAAGAAAACGTTAAATTACATAAAAAAGCCGAATTATAGTTAAACTAATGTGTGAGTAAACGAGATTTATTGCTAATCAAAGGATGTCAAAAATTACACAAATAGAAATTAAAATAAATGAACTGAATAACTAAATTTTAAATAATTAAAAACTTTGCGAGGCCCCCTCAAGCGCGAGGCCGTCGGCGGTTGCCGACGTCGCTGACGCCTAACGCCGCCACTGTATGCAAATCAGATCAATAATGAAGCGTTTTTTCTAATGAAAGCATTTTCCTACGAAAAAAAGTTAAACTGTTCTTAATTTGTTTTTATCACATTTCGGTATTTTCGAATGCATAATTTTTGTCTCTGTTAAAAGTTATTTTTTAAAAAAAATTAAAATAAATGTAAGAGAACGGTTAAGGGAGCTTAGTAAGAATTTTCGTAATAACGTGTAGTAATAAGAAAGAAACTTTTTTTACAACTAAAAGCAATAAATTAAGAAACATACTAAATATTTAATTATTATTTTTCCATCTATATAAAAGAATTACACACAAAGACTATTTAATAACTAAGCCTACTTAATATGACTCTTTACACTCATAAACTGAGCAATGTAGAGAATTTTTGGTTTTGTTGATAGATGTCCGCAACAATTCTTTAAAAAATTTTGTGCTCTTTTAGGCATAAAATGCAACATATTTCTATCTTGCTAACAAGTCATTGATAACATAGGTTATAAAACATATAGATAAATTTAAAAATTTGACACTACGAACTTTTTCCCCAGGCCTTTTTCCAAAAGAGTTCAATATTTTATTTGTGTAAATTCTTTATTTATTTAGTAGACCCACCCTTAACTAAGAGGCTAAATTTTGGAGGAATATAATTAACTTTAAATATTAATTTTTATATTGCTATTTTTAATATAATTATTACAATTCAATATAATTCTAAGCAATTATACTAATCAATTGCGTGAATATTAACGTCGTACTGTGTGTTCAGCTACTCGAGGGCTTTTGGTGATGGACCTCGTAATTTTGAACCATGGTCAGATGATGAGAACGACACCTGAGCTGGCACCCACTCTCCTAACTACCTCACTACACGAACGGGAGGACGTTTGATCACACTCCACAGATTTAACATGTATCACTCATCTGCACGGCGGGTCTTCAACGGCACTAGGCTTGAACTCGTAACACGTCGGCCACGAGTCCGTTACCTTGACCACCAGGCTACCGCTACTACATACTATTTGATTGCAAACGATCGTTTAAGTTAAGATTTAATGCTATTAGAAATAATTAATCTTCAAACTATATTGATAATTAATAAAAATCAAAATTAGACAACTTCAAAATAATATTCTACCTTTGTCCTTGATGGTACTAATTGTGGCAAATTAATGATAGGGGTGAAAATACCTTCAGTGCGGCATGATAATACATTAATTTGATGAGTTAACTACTAAATTATGATAATCTTAATTAATTCTGATCATTATAGTGATTAATGCTACCACTATGAGCGACTCTAGTAGGGAAATTCACTCTAAAGGTCAGACTTTAAAAGGTGAAAAAAATTCAAAGTAAAAAAATATAAAAGCTGTATTAAATACGGGTATGATGAAGGCCCAAGAGAGAATGACTTAAGCTACAAATCAAATTTAAATATGTAGCAATGTATAAAATAACTATGATTATCATAAAAAGTAAAAATAATTTGCATAATTATTTATGAGAGCGAGGAATTTTTTTACGTTTGTTGAATCGACAATAAACTAAGTATTGATACTTTATCTGAAGTGAAATATTTCCTCTAGTACTTCATTGATTTATATTATTTCGTTACAAAGATCTGGATAAATATAAATGAGTGCAATCCATATGTAGAAAGAGATTAAAGACATTTTTTGGAGGGAAAAAAAACTGGCTTAGAATCCCCTTTGATAAGAAGTTTAAATACATGTTCTTTTGCATATTATATGACATTGTACAGCAGCATAGTAATTCTCAAAGTGTGATACGTGTATCTTCAAGAGTAAATACTTTTAAAATATCAGTGTAATAGTTCCAAGCCCTTTTTTTGGGTATACAAGGAAAAAACAAATAATTTCAAGGTAACCGACTACCGTAATTTTGAAAAAGCGTATAAATGAATAACTTTTTTGATGTCACTTGAATTAGAATAAACATATCAGATTGTTTTAAGAATATACAACAATAAAAAATTACTTAAATGCAATTTTTTGGCAAAAAATAAAGAAAGAATTGCATATTTCCAAATTCTCATTTTATGTATAAAACGCTTTTATAACAATAATATTTTAATTATATACAAATAAGACTTCTATACAGAACCTGAACTAAGATTTTTGAAAAATTCACATTATATATTTTCAGAGTTACGGTCAATTAAAGTAGTAACCGATGTTATTTTGTTAAAATTTCTGTAATAAAAATAAAATAAAATATAAATAAATCCACTTTTAAATAACATTAAAAAAATTCTAGCTCAGGCTCTGTATAGAAGTCATAGCCATATATAAACAAAATATGATTCTTAAAGAAGCATTTTTCATAAAAGACGAAGGTTTTGATAATACTGCGAGCAAACCCTCTCTCCCTATAAAAAATTAAAGAATTCCTTCACTACAAAATAAATAAATTACAAAATACTCACATTTCTAATAAAACACAAGAAATATTATTGCAGACCAGACACTACGGGAATGGCAATGACTTCATCTAAAAAAAGGAATTCATTTCACAACAGGGAAAATGGTAAAAATGAAAAAAAGAAGAATTACAAAATTAATCCAAATAAATAAATTTAATTTATCTAGTATATGGATAATAATGCTTATATTTATCATCTTGAGTGACTGTTTATAAATGCCGCAAAAAAGCAATACAAGGTTCATTGACGACGGACCTTGTAATTTTGAAACTCAATCAAGGATGGCACTTGAACTGGCACACCACTAACTAATGTACCACATCCCGCCAACAGGAAGGCTTTGTGCCTCTACCCCTCAGGGGACTCACCTTCTTTAGGTGAGTACGGGTGTCACAATCCCGAGGTGCCCTATAGTGATCTTTTCCTTTTCCCACGGGGTTTACTGTCTTTGGTAAACATGGGCTTCGCGAACCCGGGGTACCCTAGTGATCCTTCTCTATTTTCGACCCTCTTTCTTGTCATTCAATTCATTCTTTCTTTCTCTTCCCGTCTAGACCACAGATATTAAAACAAATGTTTGGCGCAGTATAGCCGAAATCGGCTCTTGCACCAATAAATTCCAAAATCACTCACTCACTCGCTTTGTGCCTCTACAGATTTAACGTGCATCAGCCCCTCTAAACGGTGGGTCTTCAGTGGCACAAGGAATCCAACTCAGAACACGCCGGCTACGAGCCCGTAACAAGAACCACTAGGCTACCTCGGCTACATTCGTCTTCTTGAAGGTAAGGGGGAATGTTCTTAACAACGCAATGAGACGACGATTCCTTATTCTGTGCTTATCATAAATACGATACTAAAATCGTCGAATGCCACACGTGGCCTGAGACAAAACCCTTATTTTGGTGATCAACCCATATATATACATAACAAAAGCCTAATTTCACAGAAAAGGCAACAAAAAGACTGAACTTCACTCAAAAGTTTCACCTACTAACAACCGATTAAAATACAATTTTGACTATATGCGAAAGAGAAAATTCAGATGGATAGTAAAGGTAATGAAATTATGCTCTCCTTAAATGATTTCTTTGTGTTGAGAATATTTTTTTCATAAAAAAATGGGGGGGGGGTAATTTTTCGGCAATAACATCATTTCATAGTTTTCAATTCAGTTTAAATAATAAAAAAATAGAAGATCTATTTTTTTAAACATGAAATTGTAAATATATTCTTGACATTTTTTAACCAAATATCAAAGCAATTTCTATTTCAAAGAACCGATAAGACTCTTCTTAAGCCAATTCCTTGAACTGAAGTTTGTGAACACACTATGATGCCATTTATTTTTAAAATTACGCAATATAATTGTAGTACAGCTTTATTTGACTGAAATAATTAATAGGAAGTGTTCAACACTTTATATAAACTGTTCAATTTCATTCCCTTTTTTGGCATTTCAAAAGTCGGTTTGTGTACAGTATACATTCTCGATTGTCTAAAATGAATAGGAAATGGAAAAAATCCCGCTTAAACTACATTATGTATCTGTTGAAAAAGTAAATACATTATATTTAAAATTTAAACGCTTACTTAATTTTTCTTAAAATAAGAGATTAAAATCTTTTCAACTCTTCATTTCATTTTTTTCAGTAGTTTTTCAACGAATGGTGCTGCGTAGATTTTTCAGAATTAATTTTCTATGACGTTACTTTCTTACATCCGCTCCGGTATGAGGTCCTCTTGTACGGGGCTTTGTACAAAATTGTGCAATCCAGAACTGTACAAATTTTTATACTGTTATGACTTTTATAGATTAGTTGCAGTTAAGGTTTCACGTTAATGTCAAGACGTTAAGGATTATGTACGAGAAGTTTTCGATTCTCAAACCAAGTTATAGAAGTGCCTTATCATACGAAGGTTAAATGTGTAGGTAAAAATTTTATTTATTATTTTTAGTTAAGTAAGAATTATAAGGAGATTTCATTTTTTTTCTATAAGCATTCTAGAGTAGATATTAAATATTCAAGCTTTCACTTTCCCTTTTTGTACAACTAATTTTCCTCACTTTTTAAGTACTTCTATTTGACAATGAATTTGAAAATCATGCAACAAAATAATGATTAATTGAGAAATGATAATTTTTTCAAATAAAGTCATGCTGGACTGATCACCAATCCATCTTTGCTGGGATTTTTTATACCAGTTTTAAGATACGGATGGATTTCACAAGACCACCCCATATATTTAATTAATATAACCTAACACACAATATTCAAATCTATTGATTATTATTCAAAACAGGAACATGAAGCCATTAAATGGTTGGTTATTTTTTTAACAACTAATAAATACTATACGCACCAAACGTTAGTTACATAATCTCTTTTAGTATTTTTTTAACTGCAAGCATCTACATTAAACACATTAAATTTCTTTTTTAGAAAATGAAACAAAACAGGTCTATATAAAATAGAAAGCCAGTTTGGCACATTCAACTTGTCATTATCATTCCATCTCGGATTAATTTTTGTACTTTGAATTTGTAGCCATAAAAAAATACCTATTTTTATCATCATTGGTCAAAAGAAATTCTATTAAGATATTTTGTTGTTAATTTTAACATAACGATCTGCCCGAGCTATTTTTAGATCTCTTTTAATAGTTCTTATTGGCAGGGAAATAATCTTGTGTTTATATGCCTTTCACGTACAGATATATAATTGAAGACACGCAACGAAATGGCTCTATACTAAACTACTTCAAATTTTTTAGTTATCTTCTGCAACATGAATAACAACTGATGATCCAAAATTGTCTCATGATTTTGCGAGTCACGCCTTTAAAATTCTTACTGTATTTTCTATACAATACTTGTAAGGGTAATATGAAATGTAATATGTAATAATATAACTACATAAAGTTTCACTTTTCGAGTTTCGTAATTATACTGTGGATTATTCACTGTAATGTACAACTGAATTTTGTAATCATACTGAGAAATTTCTGCAAAAAATCTAGCTTTCTTCTAATTATGCAAATACATTTATATAATTTCTTAAAGTATTGCAATTCAGGATTCATAATTATGTCTGGCAATATAATTTTTAAAAATTTCCAATACAAATGTGTTACGTTCTTGATGTTTGTTTAGTATTAAATATATATAATGTAATAATTCAAAACATTTAATTTACTTTTCAAAAATTCAAATTGATGGAAAATTATATAATATTGATCTTGGAAAGAAAAAGATGAATAACTCAAACATATGGTGCTTTTGTAACATCTAGTTTGAACATTTTTGGTCAATGTGGAATCAGTTCTAAAGAGAAAACTCAGAAGTAATAGTACAGAATGTCTTCTTAGGGAACCCTTCTTAGAATAAAATAAATACTTAAAAGAACAAGGGGTACACACACACACACAAGAGAAAATGTGAGGTCAATTTGATGATGATCCGGTGGTCGCAGTAGTATTGTTCGGTCTTTCAATTCCAACAGTATAAAATAAAAAAATGAAAAACTTTTTTCTTAAAAAACATAACTCCTTTCGCAAAAAAAAAAAGAGATCATGGTAAGCATTACTCAATAAACATTTTATTTTAATTCATTTTTTAAAACTATTTCCATAAAAAAGTAACAAAGAATTGCAACAATTCTCTGAAACTTTTAAAAATTGTTACAATATTAAAAGCATTTCTGTTACCATACTTAAAATGTATTTATTTAATTGCCATTTCAGAAAGTTTTTTTTTTCATTATGTTCAAAATACTGGAATTGAACAGCTGTGTTGCTAGAAATGTAAAGTTTTTTTTTTAAACTTAAGTGCTGGCAGATTTTTGAAAATAAAATTTTAAAAAAAAACCACTACAAAGAGAACCGTGATGCCACGCTAGTTGAATTCGTAAGCTTTATTAATCGATGATGGGGAAGTAATATTCTGGCTACCCCAAAGAGCTTCGCATGAAAAGTACGATCTACTCATCCCATTAAATATTTCCACTCTTAAAGTTTTTATGCGACGTAAAAGAAAAAAGGAAAATAAAGAGTGATATCTCTTGGCATTAGTGACCATTAACCCTTGTATAGTCTCACCGTGAAATTAATTGAAAATCACTTAATTTTTAAGAGAAGGTATTCCAAATTTACTGATATCTTCGGGATGATTTAAGCCACTTGAAGCGGCATTGACTCATTATTGGCGATTAACTTCCTAATTTGGAACCACGATCTAGTTACGAAAGGCGACACATAAGCATACCCACTTTTCAAGCTTTCACACCACGCCAACATAAGGACCTTGAGGCTCGATAGATTTAACAGGAATAACCCTTCTACATTGTGAGTTTTCAATGACACTAGAACTCAAACTCATGACCCAACAAGTAATCGCTGGCCTCGAATTCGCAACCATGAAAACAAACTCTCCAAACAGTTAGAACACGCTACATGAAGACTTTGACCACCTGAGATTTAGCGTGCATCATCCCCTTTTTTAAGGTATCCAACTGGTTGCGACAACTTTTTTTTTTTAAAAAAAAGGAGATATGTGAGGATTTTTTTGTTAATTTTAGATTTGTTTAGTGCATTTTAAGAAAAATGTGCTAAAATTAAGAAGAGAAAAAGAAATTATTATTACTAAAATGGGAAAAAATAGGTAAAAATTGACAAAAAATAGCATAAACGTGGCCTATTCTGCACCAAAGGTTTATGAACAAATTTTCAATTTTTTCAATCTAATGTGTTGCTATATTATTCAGTTTTGAAATGACCTTCAGGATAAGAGATATTTTCTTTTTTTACAAAAACTAGAGCACATTATCTCGGTTACTATATGAAAATGCTTAAAAAGACAGTGATTATATTCACATAAGGGACTGTAAATTTTGTAATAAAACAGTGATTGATAAATCTGAAGGTTAAAACACTTCTACTATTATACAGAACTTACAGAAAAAATTTCACACAGTTAGTTATGTTCAAAACATTTTTAGCAATCGCTGAACCCGTTTGATTATTTTCAAAAAATCACATTTCGAGTCAAACGCGTTTGAAAGTATGACATCTTGCTTAAAGTAATGGCATCTGCTTTTACTAAAATACTTGTAGTTTTTGTTCTAGTAAACGAAAAATGATCAACTTGGTATTTTTATAAAGCTAGTAAGATGGCCCATAAATAAAATCATAAAAAAATTGTCAATTTTTGGTAAAATTCACAGTTTTAGGGTTGTCGGATACCTTAAGATGGGTTTTTAGAGGCACATGCAAGAACGCGAAACCACAATTCGATAGAAGTAACGTCTATCACAAATTCGCGACTATGAGCGACTGAAGGAGAAAAATCCACAAAATACTCTAAATAAATAGAATTAAAATATAATAGTGTGATTAAAATAGAACAAAAAAATAGTAGAGTCCCGAAAACTAGGCACTCGATAACCTAATAGCCCGGATAACTCGGCCACACCCTTGCAGGTCAAAAAAACCCCACGTGCAGACCCATTCAATCTGTCATGAAAATGAAAAAAAAAATGTCAGAAAATGAGGAAGACGTTAATAAAGAGGACACCATTCAAACTCAAAAATATCACATAGTGAGAGACTAAAGGCTGTCGAAACCGCCTTTCAGAATTTTGAACAAGGTGCGTTGGTAATGGACTTACTGTTCCTTCGTCATTTCGTGATGAAGCAGCAAAAAGCAGAGCGCAGTACGGAAGACAATAGGACATTATATATGCGCATTTCTTTAAAAATAAGTAACCAGTTTTTCACAAGTTAGCTATTTAATTTGCATTTTTTATATATACATACATACAGCTCTATGCTTTTATAAAGTATTTTTTTATGTATTTTCTGATCAAATAAATTTCAGTATATTACATATTCATTAATTTTCATTTTCATGTAGTAAAGTACAAAGTAAAGTTTCATGTCATAATGTACGTTTCAATTGTTTAAGGGCATTTATACAGTTTATTTTCTGTTGTATCCTCAAACAAACAATACATGCAAGAGCAGTACAATATTTTCTTAGGAAACCCTTGTACTTATTTTTTTAGTCCCGTTCTCGATAACTCGGCAACCCCTTGATCCACGTTAGACTGAGTTTTCGAGATACTACTGTATTATAAACAATTTTGCGAGAGTAACTATTATTTTAAGTAGTCGCTGTTTAGTTGTTTGGATAAGTGTTTGATAATAACATATTATGTAACTAAATATCGGAATTTATTCTAAACTATTGTAAAATAAATAATTCTTGTGACTTTCCATATTTGATTCGATATTAAAAACAATTTAAAATTGTTCAAGTATTTCTAATATGTTAATTAAAAATGAGATTAAAATTCTTTAAATACAAGAAAATTATTATAAAAAAATGGTAAAATTTTCACTCATGGAAAACAAGTAATTTGCTTATAGTTGAATATGTATAAGTAATTACTTTAAATAATTTCCATCAAATTCCTTTAAATTAAAAACACACAAAAGTTCTTAAAAAGGGAAGCAAAATTAGTTATATAATTGAAAAAGCTTCAAAAGAATCATTTTAAAATGGTTAATATTCTAAGATAATAAGTGTTCTACAGTAAGCATTAAAGAATCACACAAGACCGTCTTAGACTCACAATCGAAAAATTAAAGCCGTCACGATGAATATAGATTGCGGGTGAGTGACAAGCACGGATCAAGAAATGAATGAATGCGGGCACCAAGCGAGAGGTTGGAGTTGGAAACCTTTGGCCGGTGGAGCGCGTCGGAGTCGTGGGTATTCCCGTCTCAGCAAACCGTGGGAAAGTCGCCCGGCTGTCCACTCGCCCACAACCGTCCTTCCTTCCGCCACGGATGGCTACAAAGGGTTGCATTTTTCTTTCGGTTGCAGTTTTTATTCTCAATGACGATCCTTCATTCACAAGTCAAAGATTTGTTTCGAATCGTGCCTTGAGGTTCAATTAAGTATTGCTTGATGCAGAACTGTATATATATATATAAATATTTCATTAAGCGTGCATTACATGATATAGAACTATTCATTTCATACTACCATCTGTTTTAATTTCGTGAACTTAATTATGGGAAATGTTTCTAGGTTTTTAACAAATTTATTCAACCACCACTATTTGAATGCATTAAAAGACAAAACAATGCATTTCTTAGGTATTACATTTTGCGTTCAATACCAGAAATTATTTCTTAAAGATAAGAAAATCCTTAAATGAATAATAAATGTATTTCAGAAATTGGAGAAAAAGGCTATTACAGAGAAATCTATGTATATAAAGGCCACCACTTTTTCGAATAGGACTCGTGGTCGGCGTGCCATGAGGTCGAGCCTATTACCGCAGAAGACCTCCTTGCAGAAGGGGAGGGGTGTTATGCATGTTATATATGTAGAGGTTCAAACGTCCTACCATTGGTGTGGAAGTTAGGAGAGGGAGGTGCAAGCTTAGTTGTCGTCGTCGCCACTTGACCATGGCTCAAAATTACAAGGTCCGTAGCCAAAAGCCCTCGAGTAGATGAATGGTGCAGCGTTAATATTCACTCCCTCTTTTTCGAATACCAAATAAAATATTACATTAAAATCAATGCACTAGTCTAAATTCGCAGAAGAAAGCAGAAATTCTATAGAATTAACATTATGTCTACGAATTCAAAGTGTCTAGAGTTAGCAAAATCACTGATTTTTAGTTCCACTATAAAGCAATACGAGGACACTATTGGAAACGACCCACGTAATTTTGAGCCATAGTCAAGTGTCCCGGACGGCACCTGAGCAAGCAACCAACGCTCATAACTTCAGTACTATACCAACGTAAGGACTTTGAGAGCAGATTTAATGTGCATCAGCTCCTCGACAAGTCGAGTCTTGAGTGGCAATAGGGCTCGAACTCGTGACGGCCGCTGTAGCCTAGTGATCAAGGTAACAGACTCGTGGCCGGCAAGTCATGAGTTCGAGCCTAGTACCGCTGAAAACTTGCTGTGTATGTTGGCGATGCACGTTAAATTTGTCGAAGCTCAAACGACCTTCCATTGATGTGGAAGTTAGGAGAGGGAGATGCCAGTTCAGGTATGGTCCGTGTCACTTGGCCATGGTTCAAAATTCAAGGTCCATCAGCAAAATCCCTCGATTAACTGAATAGCGCGAAGTTAATATTCATAAACTCACTCACTCACTTTGTGACGGATCTATCCGCGACTATATTAATACCTTGGGGACTCTTCTGGGGAAAAGTATTTTTAATTCAACCAACTTTCGAAGAACAAAAAAGCGTGATTATGTGAATGAAATATATTATATAAATTCTGTTTTCGCGAGTTTGTGGGTTGGCAAGTAGGAGTTAGCAAAGAGTTTGCGAGTTAGTTTGTTAGTTGAAGATTGAAGGATATTGGAATTATTAAGAGGTTTTGGAGTTGTCCAGGAAAACGGATTAAGGAGAGTGGATCCGACTACATTGATCAAATCCTGATATAAAGATCTCCTGCAAGATTCAAGTGTAGGATCTGCTGCATAAAAAGTACAGGTATCGTGAGCTTGTTTAATTAAAAATTAGCTTATTAGTGTGCGACGTAGTTTATATTGAGCGTATTTAAGTTATCGTAGATTCAGTTGAGGGTCCGTAGTATTATCCCTGTGTTAGTGAATCTCACCTCCGCGCTGTACTATTTGATCACCTATCGTAATTAGATTGTTATTGTGTCTGATTGATATTTTGGTAACGATAAATTAATTAGATTGAAATCATGTCTGTTGATCATTCAGTTTCTCTCACACAACTAGCCGGGTCTGTGGGTAGACAAGGGGTGTCAGATGTAAGCAGAAACCGACAGGTATTACAACTTGAGCTTATGACTCGCGGGTCACGAGTTCGTGACAATGACCATGACCAGTAGGCTAACGTGGCCAACAAAATGTCTAGAAGATGGGAAGTTTAAGAGCCTTTTTACTCTTACTATACATAATTACTTATTTACACTTAAATTATATCAGATTACTCATTACTTTTTACACTTGAATCATTTACACTTTAATCAGATTTATAAGCAATTTCATAGTCTTTATTTTAATGAAATAAAATTCATACTTTTGCAGCACTTTTCGAATATCCCAGTATTGAAATAAGGTTGCGTTGTCTGTAATGTATACCTAAGTAAATTATGCTGCAAATAACTTTGATTAAACACATGATATATGAAGAAGAACAGAAAAAGAAAAAATAATATATGTGAAGGAAAAAATAAATTTGCAAATGAAATGAATAACATTAAAGTATATAGTTTTCTATACGATAAAAAAAGTCAAGTAATTGTATACAACATTTTACTAAAATTAGCCATATTTTTTTTTCTAAAAAATTATTTGTATTATACTTTTAAATCAAAGACACAAAAACAATTTTCAGAATTTTTATTAGCTATAATTAAAACTAAATGTTCAATTTATATTTTCAATAATCAATAAACATTTTTTAATTACGTGTGTGTTAGATAAAGTGTTGTGACGGATCTATACGTGGTTCTACTAATATCGTCTTAGCTCTTTAAACAAAATATTTATTTCAACCAACTTTCATCGAGAAACCAAACGTGATTTATGTAAATGAGGTATATTATATAAATTCGGTTTTCGCGAGTTGACAAAAAAAGGTGAAGTAAGAGGTTAAGTTAAGTCAAGTGAAGGAAAGGAAGGGAGCAAGTGATCTTTTGACACGTTGTTGTTGACAAGCTGAAGTTGATACGTTAGATGTGTGCAAGTAGGAGTGAACTTGAAGTTTGAGAATTAGTAAAAGATTGCAGAGCGTGGAACCTACGACATTGAACAAGCCAAAGATAGTGCCTGCAAGTTCCAGTGTAGGATCTGCTACATTAAAAGTTCAGGTACTGTGTTCTTAATTAAATAGAAGTTAGTTATTAGTGTGCGACGTAGTTGTAATTGAGCGCATTTAAGCTGTCTTAGATTCAGTTGAGGGTCTGTAATATTATCCCCGCATTAGAGTAGCTCACCTCCGCACTCTACCATAGTTCATATACCTTAATTAGAATTGTATTGTGTCTGGTTGATATTTGTTAATTAGATTGGAAATAATGTCTGTGGATTATTCTATTCCTCCTACACATCTAGCCGGGTTTACAGGTAAACACGAGGGTTCGGATGTAAGGGATAACCAGAGGCTACCCCAGTGTAAGTTTTCGATATTAACTTCAATTAGATTAGCACAGCGCAGAAGTGCAGAGTTGTGTTTGAGGTTTGATTTTACTTGTGAGACCCCGTAGGACACGGTAATTAGCCAAAAATATAAAAAAGAACTCGAAACTCACTCAAAAAGCCAGAGCATAAAATTAATAAAAAATGAAGCAATTTAAAAAATTTTCATCAATTTAAAAAAGATTGGTAACTACTGGATGTCTACAGTCTAAGCTACGCCATCAGACGACACCTATATTATTATAAACTACATGTCTTATATATAAGATTTAAACAAGTTCGCACAACAATTGGGTCAGTTAAGTATGTTTCGCGAAGATTAGTATGGAATTTTTAGATTCCCCAGAATATTTCAAGACAACACATAAATCGCTGAACGGTCTAATTTGATTCTAATATTCACTGTATTAACAAAGAAAAAGAGGGCAGGGTGTCACAAAAAGTCGGGGTAACCGGAGAAGTGAAAATTATGGTCACACTAAAGCAGGCATGTCAAGCACATTTGATATCACGGGCCACATGAATTTTTTTATATCAAGTTGAGGGCCGCATGTTTTCAATGTTCAAAAAATTAATTAAACATGATTTTTAGAATGATTATATTCTTATTTATAAAAATCAATGTATTACATTTTATACATACATAATCGTTTAATATTTCCTTTCATTTTTTAAACTATACATGTTTTATATGTTTTATTAAAAAACAAAAATGAAAGTTGTAATACGAAATACAATTTAATATTTCTTTTAGAAGATATTTAACATCGTTTGTTTTCTCAAAACGCAAGTCGTCAAAACTTGTTTGAACATATTGAGCTGATGTAATTTTTTAAAAATGTTGATAAATGTTTATCATTTAATCTTGACCTTTCAAAATGTTTGTTATTTTTGCTTAAAGGAAAAAGTTTTCGTATACATAAATGCTTCCAAACATAGCCATTCATTACATGCGTAACAAATGATAAAATTTTAAGAAACCGATCTACTGATGAATATGCATACAAATCTAGAGTTTCAATTAACAAACATTTTAGCTTCAGAAAGGAATCGCAATAGATTTCAATTAGATCAATTTGTAAATTTTCATGAATAATTTCAATATGGATAGATAAATGCAAAGTTAAAAATTAAATTGTTATTCAAAATTTAGAAAATATTCGATCGAATTCCATCTCTGACAATTTAATTTGGTGAGAATGTTCTGTACATTTTGATTAAAGTGATTTAATCAATAAATTTTGAAAGCGTTCAAAGTGAGAAGTTTTCTTTTTATGTTTGTAATAATTTTTGTTTGAAAGCGTTAATATCAAATAGCATTGTAACAAGAAGGTTTTTGCCTTGAAACTTAAATTGACTTGTAAGATCTACTGAGAAATCCAGGAGTTTTCTCATTTTATACTTAATCTTTTAATTTAGAATCTTTTTTTTCTTTCATCTTTTCTCATCTTTTAATTCAGCATCTTTTTCTTCTTTTTTTTTTTTTTTTATCTTTTCTCATCATTTAATTCAACATCTTTTTCTTCTTTCATATTTTCTCATCTGTTAATTCAGCACATTCATAATTTTTTCTTTGATTCCAAAAAAATAATAATAATTTTATCCAGAAAATTAAAAAAATCGTTTTAAAACTTTATGACTCGAAATTCATTGAACTTTCGAATAATATGGTTGACCGAGATAAATTCACATTCTATATCTTCCAGAAATGAAGCAAATTGACGATGCTAAAGTCTACATGCTCGAATATAGTTACAATTTTACTAACTTCTTTAAAACATGCCAAATATATCCAAGTTCATACCCAAGAACAGTACTTGCTATGAAATAATACAATGAAAATGCCTAAAATTACCATGCTGTTTGCTTGTTTCTTTTAATCTCGCTGCTCCTTTAGTAATACTGGTCACGGTAGGTGCGCTATCAGTTGCAAGATAAACCAACATTTTCCCAAGGAACGCTTTGTCTCAAAACTTCTTTAAATGCATCAAAAATATGTATTATGCACAATACAGGACTCGAATTGACTCAGTTCACGACTATTTCATCACATCTGCTGGTTACAGAGAATTTCGACTTAAACTTATACATGTAAATTTTGCTTGTTTGCTGGACATAATACCGTTTTAACTTTTTTTTTTCGAATCTAAGCCACCATCAATTCTAAGCTGCACCCCAAATTCTAAACAAATTTTTGTGAAAAATAAAAATAGTGTAATCGGGTTTATCGATATCAAATTTTACGAAATTAAAATAAATTTAAAATAAGAACTAATGAGAAAGGAATAATTATTTATTTTATCAGTATTATAAACTTTTAATTACATGCATACCCCCGTAATTGCTCTAAATGCCCTATTCAACAAATTTCTGTCCCTTCAATTCTAAGCCACGCCCGATTTTCAGCAGCATTAACATTGGGGAAAAAATGCAGCTTAGATTCGAGTAAATTCGGAAATTCCTCCGCTTTAAGTAAGCTTCACTAATAAATTCTTCTTTAGTAAATGGTTTCGATTTGTGCTTACGATTAAAAAAGTAATAATAATAACTAGTTTTTACTGCAGTTGTATTGTCTTCAACAAATTTAAGAGACTGCGGTAGCCTAGCGGTCACACAAGGTAACTAAATCGAGTCATATGAGTTTGAGCCTTGCAATATCAGTTTGAGCCTTGTACCAATAAAGCTCTGATGCAACATATTTGCGACTGTTCTTAGATTTGTGTCGTAGTGCCTTTTAAAATCATATTCCTCAGCAACTGAATTGCAGTTTTCAGATGCCAGGCTCAATATTTTATTCTTGCTTTGGTCAAAAAATATTGCAGATCCTATTTTTCTTGAAAATTACGATGTTCATTGTCAGTTCACATTTTCTTACTCTGTTCTAGAAGTTTGACTATGTTTCTATTAAATAACTTTCTAGTTTAATATGAATGAAAACCAAAATCCATTTTCATTCACAAACTATTGAGTAAGCACTACATTTTATCTTGGCAATATAGGGTTTTTAAATTTAAAAAAAAATTATACTTTAACTGCTTCTACTCTCGCCGATTGGACTCTTCAAAGAGAAATAAAAGTCGCACACACAATGAATCGTAATGCGATCTCTATAACAAATGATATTCATAAACGTATTTAGAGTTTTATTAAAAAATTAAATTTTTGTAAAATTAAATGAGAAAAAATTTAATAAAATATTAAAAATAATTTGCATTAGGCTATTTCTATAATTAAATAGGATTTTTTTAAGAATAGATAACAGGTTAATATGTTGTAAATTTTTAAAAGTTTAACGGAAATGTGAATTTTAAAATAAAAAAAACCCTTAGAGACCCTGATTTTGTAAAATGTAATTAATTTTGTAAAATGTCTTCGCGGGCCGCAACCTATGTACTGGCGGGCCGGGCAGCGTGTTTGACATGCCTGCTCTAAAGCAACACAAGCCAAAATCCCTAAAATTTTCCCCACAATGCGACGTTAACATTCACTCACTTGACATGCCTGCCACGTGTCCGTTACCTTGACCACTAGGCTATTACGGCCTGCCTAAAGCGGAGTATTACTTATTTTTGAAGAGTGACATCTCTGCTAAGTAGTCATTCTCACCGTTTGTGTGTGTGAGAGAGAAAGACTCAAAAGGAGGATTTATATAATATCGTTGAACAATCAAAGAAAACAAAAATCCTTTTACAAATTAAACTAATTCCAAATCGTAATAAATTAAAATTATGACTTTGCGAAAAAAATATTTTGACGCAGAACAGAACCAATTACCAGAGGCGAGGTATCGATTCCCGTACCTTTCGTATGCTAAGCGAGCCCTCTACCATCTGAGCTATGCCCGGGACACCACCTAGTTTATTGTAAACAGGATCTCCTTGAACACGTCAAACACGATTAAACAGTAACCATGCCGATTAAATGAAAAACTAGAATCCAGTGAGTAGATGTTATTAAGAGGATGTTTCAAAGCAATAGAAATAGTTTAAAGGATATCTGGGACGTCTGCGAAAAGGAAAAATGAACTTTTTTGCACCAAATTTAAATGTTCTCACTTACTTAAATTAAAAGCAACGGAAGTAAAATTTTTACGTAAAAAAAATCTGCATATTTCTGTACCTATTAGTGTAAAAAAAAATCCATTTTAAATTACAAATAAATCTGTATGAGCAATAATTAATCAATAACTATTTTTTTTATTTTCAAGGCATGTTCTTACCATCAGGTACACTTTGCATAAAATCCACTGCATATATAGCTATAAAATTGTACAGAGATTTGGTAAACATAACAATCCATAAAATGAACGAAATAAAACTTTCAAAAATATAAATTTATAAAAATTATAAAAAATTTTAAATTAAGTGATTTAAATTTCCTTTAAATTTCATGCAAAAATTGTGCTATATCTAAAAGTTATGAATATTTATTTGAAAAAAAAATAGTTCACTTTGTTGAAAATTTGTAGATCTTATAGTATACAAAATATCAGCTCTATAGGTAAAGTAGATTTTGAGAAAAGTGTACCGGAATCACCAAGGCATTTTGAGAAAATTGCAGATAAAGATATATTCATCTATAATTTTTAAAATAATATTTTTAATACAATATAAAGCTGTGATAGCGGTCGGTTCCTGCTTACTCTGAACCCTCTTGTCTACCTGTAAACCCGGCTAGATGTGTGGGAGAAACTGAATGATCCACAGACATGATTTCAATACAATCAATTTAATAATTCCATATATCAATCAGACACAATACAATTCTAATTAAGGAAGATGATATATAGTAGAGCGCAGAGGTGAGATTCTATAACACGAAGATACTACTACAGACTCTCAGCTGAATCTAAGATAGCTTAAATACTCTCAAATATATAACTACGTCGCACACTAAGCTAACTTCTACTTAATCAAGCGCACAGTACTTGTACTTTTTATGTATCGGATCTTACACTGGAAACTTGCAGGTGATCTCTCTCAGCTTGATCAATGTTGTTGGTTCCACGCTCTGTAATCTTTTTCCTGGACAACTCCAAGACTTCTAACTAAATCCACTTTCTTTCAGTCTTCAACTAACAACTAATTCGCAGACTTTATGTTAACTCCTACTTGCCAACTCCAACGTGTCAACTCACGAACTCGCAAAAACAGAATTCATATAATATACTTCATTTACATAATCACGTTTTCCTTACTCGATAAAAGTTGGTTGAAATAAAAATTTCCCTTAAAAAGTCATGAAGGGATTAGTAGAACCGCGTATAGATCCATCACAAAGCCATACCATTATTAATTGTACTATTTTGCATCATTTCTCAGTTTTTAAATTGTAAGTTTGAAATTCTGGATTATTTAGAAGTCTTTTTAATTACTCTTTCCTTACTTCATCAACACGTGTTAACAACGATTTCCACATTCGTCCATCTAAAACAGTTTTATGCCTAGAAGTTTTAGCATTTTTACTTCACTTTGAACATTATCATTACAGGATATTACAGAATTCCTTACACATATATTTATATTTATTGTTATAAAATACACAAGGAAAATGTCTTTGATGAATTTAAGAAGTTAATTTAATCTCTAATTTAAATGGAACTCTGTTTTAAAAAATTATAACAAAATAATCTCTGTTTTTGTATTCCTACATATGAATATTTATTTATTTTAAAATAAAACCAACAGTAATAAAAACATAGAGTTATTCATGAGCATTCAAATGCAGTTAGGAAAAAAGAAATGTCTATTTTACAAGCTACGTATTTAATTTAGAATAATCCTCAAGATCCCCTTTGTACTATATCCACTTGATTTAAAGTTGAAGAACTACACACGTAGAAGTTATAAATTCAAAACTAGACATAATTACATTTTAAAAAAAACAAATTTTATTTTAAAATTTTGAAACTTATCATTTAAACCATAGGTTCCCAAACTTTTTTGTCTCATAGACCCCTTGCCATGTTTTTCGGCTAGGGGTAGACCCCTGCTTAATTAATATTGAATTTTGCAAATTTATCAATTTAAATGTCTTTTTAACAGCTGGTACTACTACCCCTACTTTAAAAGAATTAAAATTTCTAACTGTGATGAAGTGTAGTGTTTAGAATTTAAAAAGCATATGTTACTTAATTAATAAATAAAACTGTAAAATAAACTAACTAAACAACAAACAAATTATTTTAATGGGAGAGATCAATCTCTAGCACTACAATATCAAATTTTAAACATTTGGTATCAATCTTATCTGGTTTAATTTTAAATCTCCTCTCTGTTATAGTAGTATACTGTTTTTTTTTCTCTTTTTTTCGAGATTGGCATCCGCGCTGAAACTCCTTCACTCTAGGAAACGCAAAGAAACACTTCCTCAGAATATTTCATAAGTCGGGACAAATAACAGGTTTGACTTTTTAAAGTCAAAATTGCTGGCATCCATTTCTAAACTTTCAGATCTTCGTTACTGCTTATTAGTTCCTATTGTAATGTGACATTTTTTTTCAATGTGGAAATATGAATTCACTGCCTACTGTAGTATTGCCATAGTCAAAGCCTTCTCAAACCTGGATATCAAAATCTGAATAAAAGGCATTTAAATGTTGAGTGTAGGTTAAAACGTTCTGATCGATTGTCTGTGACAAATTTAGAAAATTCGGGCCCTCCAGTATATACTTCTTTAGCTTAAATCAGGAAAGAAAAGCTGAAAGGGTTCTTGTTTAAATAAAATTTATGCTTTGTAAATGCAAATTAACATCATTAAATTTAGTTAATCAATCTGATAAATAGGTAAAATTTGGTTTACATTTGATTATAAGTTTTCCTTTAAAATTTAGGTCACGATCTAGTTTAATGAGAGCCAGTATCACATAGACCTCCACTTACATCTCATGGACCCCCAAATTAATTTTTGGCTGACGTAGACCCCTTGGAGGTCGTCATAGATCCCTGGGGGTCTATATAGACCACTTTGGGAATCACTGATTTAAACTCTCCGTAATTATTGCACACAAAATGTAGAACTTTCAATATAAATTTGAACATATAATATAGAAAAATCACATTCTTTGCATAGAAAAATTAGCTTTTTACAATAGATATTAAATACAATACGGATTTTGAAGAAAGTGTACCTGAATTACAGTTACATAACATTTGCTTACAATTTTAAAATTCAATTTTCTAGCGTTCTGATATGCCTTAAACTATTTCTACTGCTTCAAAGCAGTAGAAATAGTTTAAGGCATATCTGGCTTCAACTTGGTATTCATTAAAACAAAAATGGAGGTACTTTTTTACAAATGTGAGTGTACATAGTAGATATATTATAATCATTTTTTCAATCTCAAAGCGTTTTAAGTAGATATTAATTAAAAATATGTTTCACGACATGAAACATCAATTGGAGGCGCGGGGTATCGATCCCCGTACCTCTCGCATGCTAAGCGAGCGCTCTACCATCTGAGCTACGCCCCCGACACCGCTTGGTTTTCTGTAAACAAGCTCGCCTTATCGCTCAAACACAATTGAACTGTAGCGGCTTCGATTAAATGAAAAACTAGAATCAAGTGAATACATGTCATTGACAGAATGTTTCAAATCAATAGAAGTAGTTTAAAGGATATGTGGCTTTAAACTTAGTATACATTAGGAAAAAAATACGAGGTACTTTTTTACAAATGTGAGTTTTCGAAGTATATATATATAGTGTATATATATTTAAAGTATATATATATATACGAGTGGCATGGTATATGGAAGTTTATACAGTAAAGTATCAACTTAAGAGTCATCCTCGTCACTTCACGGTGGTCCAACAGTCTCGTGTTGCTTTTAAGACAGTGGATCTCAAACTTTCAATATTTGCGACCCTATGTTAAATCATAATTTTCATTGCCCCCCCCTCCTTACAGTAACTATGTATTGAATTCAATAATACTATACATTGACGCTACAGCTACAATACGACTTTAACCTGTTAAGTAGCACCAGCGTATATAAACGTCTTGCTCACCTAAAGCGCTAATTGCCCCGGACATATATATACGTCTTTCCGAAGTATGATCTTTTCTGTGCATTGCTATCGATAAAATTATTCCGAAGACTTTTGAACGCAATGAAAGGACCTTGAGAGTTTTTGCGAAGGATTTACTTATTTCAGAGGATTTACTTATTTTTATCACCCCCCCCTCCGCCGAAATACATCACATACTTGTGGAAAATGGCGGTATAGGGGTGCAAATTGCGTAACTTTTAATCTACAGTTAAGGGATTAATCATAAACCGTACATATTATTAAGATAGGTGTTAATTTTGATACATAATTTTATATATGACAAACCCATGGGGTCACTGGTAATTATTAAACTTGCTCTAATAGTATTGTTTATTATAAAATACATTGTGCAGTACTGATACATTTAAAAGTTTAATATATCAGTGTAAATATGTATTTTATTTTTTATGTCAGAATGTATTTTATTTGTTTACTTTCAGTAAATTAATAATTTTTTGAAATAATTACTTGTTTATGACTTTTCAATATGCTCGCTCCCCCCTCGTAGAGTTATCACGCCCCCCAGTTTGAGAAACGCTGTTTTAAGACGATGATTTAATAAAACAATCAAATAATCACGTATTGCCACAGAAACGGAACCCAAAAAAGTATACATTGGAATATAGTTTTGTAAAAATTAGTTAGGAAAAATTAGCAACAAAAAAAAAAAAAAAAAAAGAAAAAAAGACAGAGAAAAAAAAAAGGAAAACAAATATTTTAGAGTTTTAAAAAAAAGTAAAAATGGAGGCGCGGGGTATCGATCCCCGTACCTCTCGCATGCTAAGCGAGCGCTCTACCATCTGAGCTACGCCCCCTACAACAACCGATTATTGTAAACAATCTCCACTTTACATTTGACAAGATCGTTCAGTAACCAGGTGAGTTAAAAATGCTGTGGGAGAAACTATAATCTTATGAACAGATGCCATAGGTTTGCCATTTTAAAGGTTGATAGAAACAGTTTGGCTCATTCTTAGTATTCTTGAGATCAACAAAATTTAAAACTTTGGGACGGATCGGAACAAAAAAAGTAAAAGTATTATAAATTATCTATTAATCTAGTTGATTTCCACAAGAGATAATTGAATACGTATTTTACTATAAAAGAAAACAATTGGAGGCGCGGGGTATCGATCCCCGTACCTCTCGCATGCTAAGCGAGCGCTCTACCATCTGAGCTACGCCCCCGGACAACACCTTGATTATTGTAAACAATCTCCACTTAACACTTAAGCACACGATTGTTCAACAACTAGGTTAATTAGGCTGACAGGAGAAACTAGAATCGTGTGTAATAGGTGTCATAAAACAGTGGCCTTCAAACTTTGTCCACTCACAAAGCCTTTGAAACTATAAGGTTTTCTTTCTTTTTCCGGGGAAACCCATCCAAAAAAAGCCTCATAGAAGAATAAGTTTTAAAATATTTTTAGTAGATCAACATATGTTATACGTACTTTAAGTAAACCCTTTTTTAGAAAAGCACACACTGCATTTTTTATCAAAATTTATTACATAATATTAATGTAATTTACTCATTAATTCGTGCTCCAGGTGTTTCATGTGCCATTGCATTATATGTAATAACTGGTATATGCGTTTTTACTTTTTTACACAAATTACTGCAGCCTAGGAATATTGAAGCTATCTGCATTCATGCTCTGCGTTCTCTCCTTCTAATTTTTGTTTCTTTTGCCACATATGTTGAGAAATATTTTTAACTTAAACGCATAATTCAGAATGGCGTTAAAATGCTTAAAACTGTGGGGAAAATTTCTGTGTATTCTGCAAATTTGCAACCTAAAATTTAGGAGCTTTTCCTGCTTAAATTTAGACTTGAATGTCGAATCTGTTGATATGGCAACAAGTTGTTACTTCATCTTCATTGGCAGCACCTTCTGATTCGTCCGTTCGTGCTTGAAGCACGGGACTTTTACGAAACAAAGTTTTATTTTATCCACAAAATATTTATTTTTACAAGCACAAATTCCCTTTAAAAATTTAATCTTTTAAAAAATTAAGATTTTACTAAAATCTTGGTACTTTGATTAAGCAAATAGTGTTAACTTGCGGAACATCTCTCTCTCTGTCAAAGTTCCAGAAAACCGTAGGGTTTCATGGAACCCAGGTTGAGGACCACTGCCATAGAATGTTTCAAACCAAGTAGAAATTTTTGAACACTCATAGAAAAACAAAAATATAACATACTTTGTGGCAAATCGGTATACAAAGTGGGAATATTATAATCCCATTAAAATAAACGAGTCTTACAGTAATCGCATATGATGTATAACATCCGACATGTTATCGCGTTAAATACGCAACAGTAACTTAAATTCTGAAAAAACTGAATCGGGTAGGGTTGGAAATAATTTTCTATCGAATAATTATATCTTTAATGAAAATTTCATTTAATTATCACAAGGATTAATGCAATTTTTTTATCAAAAATAATTATTCTTGTTCAATTTAATGAGAAGTGGACACACAATAGGCTTAAATATGACACATGTTATTTCAAAGTATTTAAAAACCATTGAAAAACAGCATCAATAACAATACCACTCTTAGTTGTCGAAACATTTCGATTTGTGTTCATTTCGAGCTTGAGTTCATCATTCAAAAAAGCTATGAGCGGCTCAGCTTCTGGCGAACTGAAGTTAACATTAAAATCACCTTCGCTATATGGTAAATCTTCAATATTTTGAACCGTTTGATTCGGAGAAATGTATACGGCAAACGAAATCACTGTCCTCAGGCATTTACATCGCATTGGACTAAAGGATTCTGCTTGGTGCCCTCTGTGCAACCAGGGTGAAATGGATGGTGACCACCTCAGACATCGCCCTATTGTTTTAAAGTTTTTTTGTAGACAACTCTACGGAGACAAATTTTAATTCTTTTTATGCTTCGTCATCATTTTATTAGGCTGCTCGTCGACTAATGGCAGAGATGCCGAAGAAGGGCGTAGGATAAAAAAAAATTAGGTCTACTAAATTTGTTTGTAAAAAACTAGGAACAAGTTACTAGATGATAGATACTCATAATAATAATAGATAACACTAGATAATTCTTTTTTTTCTTTGTAAATTTGTTTTAATGTACTGAAGAAACTCACTTGCAGTGGAAAAAATTAAACAATAGATCTGATGAAGACTTACATTTTTATAATTAAATGAGCTTATTAGGTTTAAAATATATCTTTTTTTCCTAATGGGACTGCTAATTAGTATTTTAACGTTTGCAGACCTAGTACATTCTCCAACAGCTGGCATCACTTTTAGCGCGGCACCATATAGACGATACCAATTACCGCAAGTAATTTTGATTCCCAGTTTCCTCCCCAGAGGGAGAAAGGCACCTGAGCTCTTGAAGAGGCGAACCTGTATTAGGACTGACTTTTGCCGGGAGCACCCAAGCCAAACAGACACTCTAGGGATCTTTTACATGTCGTATAACCATACGACAGGGCCGCTATCAATTTTCAGCATCCTAAGAATCCCCCGACTTGAGCAGGGTTGAACCCGCAGCCTTGGGTGCAGAAGGCCAGCGACAAACCAACCACGCCACCCAGCCGGCAAATTACAATTAGACAACAATTAATTATAGATTACAATTAAAACAATTAGTTTAGAATATATTTAATAGAATATCTCATTACGTCACTTTCCTTTGAATTGATTAATATCCTGCTTTTCAAATGCCACGATGATTGACGGCGAAGGACTTGAGGCGATATGGTAACCTAAAAATCATTAAACTGTCCAAAAAAAAAATTTTATTGGCTTATTTGATACCTCAAATTTTTATAAACATGCCTGCAAAATTTCAAAGCTTTACCTGCATTTTTTATCAAGTTATGGAGCAATATTTGATGCTGGACAGCAACTACCACTCCCACATTTCAGATTATCTGCTAGAAAAGAGCCTGATAAAAAATTAATTAATTATTTTTCTACCGCGCGTATATGAGACTGACATTATGTATGCAGGAACAAATCATTTTAAGAAAGAATTGTTCAATTCCTGCAAAAATTCTAGTTTGTGAATTGTTTATTGGAAGAAAAATGGATTTTTTTTTGTCAAGATTTAAAAGTTGTGCATGCTTTTTATGATATTATATGAATGAAATTAAAACTTCAAAACGGATTCTTCCAAAGCACAAATATTAAATTTCATTTTGATAACTCAGATAATTAAAAATTTAATTCGCAAGAATAGAAAAACTCTCCCCATTTTCCTATATTTGTTTTTGGTGATATATATATATCCCATGTGTGTGAAATTCAACTATTTTATTATTAAAATATTTTAAGATATTTATTTAAACAAATGCACGTATGCAGTTCTTAGATTTTGATACATCTTACCTATAAATTGCTATTTGATTTTGCTTTCATTCGTGTACAATATTTAACATGCGAAGGCTTTTAAAATCATGGAAATAAAAAATAAAGGCATAAACATCTTTTGTACAGGGGTTGTGCATTAGCTCTGAAGTTTGTGTATTTATTTATTTTTTATAAGTATTAGATAAAGTTTTATGAAATATTGATCTTTCATCCGTTTTTTTCTATATATTCATTATGGCAGTATACTGTTTAATTGTTCTACATTTGAGCAATTTTTTTATGGTAAGCAGTTTTAAATAAGCTAATTAACATTTCATAAAAGTTTCAGACTATTCGATAAATATTATATCATGCTATTCATGGAATGAAAACTTCAAACTCATATTTCTCCATGTTGAATTTTTGAACATATACTGTTATTCAAAACCCTAAGGCTTTTTTGATTATTGAAGAATGGGTTTGAAATTTTTTATACACGTTCTGAAATGTATGTTTTGTAAAACTGTTCATGGAATTAACTCTAACATGTTTATTAATTTATCTAAAAAATTTCAAAATAAAAAATAATGTTTTTTTGGGAATTTTTGGAAGTTTAACTAGAAAAAAATTAATAAAAAGTCAAAGAGCAGCAGCAGATAAAAACCCATCCCCATTTTTATGTAGTTTATTATAAGGTACTTTTGAAATAGGCACCTTATAATATACTACATAAAAATGGGGATAAATATACTACATAATAAGGTACAGCAGAAAAAAATTTTGAAAGAAAAGAGACATATTTAAAAAAGCCTTAGGGATTTAGAAAATGCTTTAAAAAGTTCAAAAAATTTAAATTTTACAAACATTTTGCAACAAACTGAAAATTTTGTATGGAATTATTATTAAATATTAACCTTTATAAAATAAAATTAAAACCAAATATAAAATATAAAAAAAAAATTGTGAAGATGGTACCATATTGCCTTAATTATTTTGATCCTTGGTCAAGTGATGAAGTCGGCATCTGAAGGAGTACCACATTCTCCAAACATCTTCACCACAACAACGTGAGGACTTTGAACCCTTCTACACAAAGTCTAGAGGTACCAGGACTCGAATCCATGATTCGATAAAAATAATACCGACAACGAATTCGAAATCATGACCAATCTGCTACTGCGACCATTTTTTTTAAACAAAAATGGGTAATATATACATTCAAATATCAGATATTAAAAAGTGGGCGCGTGAGAGTTATATTATTGTCGCACTATAAAGCAGTACGGGGGGCTTCGGTAGCCTTGTGGTCAAGACATCGGATCGTGGCTGGCATGTCATGAGTTCGAGCGCAGTACTAATAAAGACCCGCCGTGTAGGGAAGCGATGCACGTTACATCCGTCAAGGGCTCAAACGTCCTCTCGTTGGTGTGGTAGTTAGGAGAGGGGCCTGCTATCCCAGGTGTCGTTCTCGCCACTTGACCATGGTTGAAAATTACGAGGTCCGTCGCCAAAAGCCCTCGTGTAGCTGAACAGTGGGACGTTAATATTCACTCACTCACAGCGAGTTAATATTCATTCACTCACTCACGAGGGCTATTACCGATAGGACCTCGTAGTTTTGAACATTAGTCAAGTGAAGAGGATGACTCCTAAGATAGCACCCACCCCCTCCTAACTTCTACACCACACCAACGGGAGGAGGGACGCTTGAACCTCGATGTATTTAGCATGCATCGGCCCTTTCGTCGCGGTGGGTCATCAAAAGCACTCATGATAAGCCAGCTACGAGTCCGTGACCTTGGCCACTAGGCTACCGTGGCCACCAGATATTAAGATGAATATTTAAAAGAAAAAAATATTGGGATGGGAGCTATAAGAATATAATTATTAGAATTTACCAAATTACTGCTCAAAATATTTTTACAATACCACAGAGATTAAGCTTCTCTAATACTATATCAACTACAGCTGAAATATTGCATCATGTATCTCAAGAACCTTCCATTTATTAGATGCCAAAATTTTGATTGTCGATCTCCAACCAAATTTTTTAATGTTTTTTTTTATAAGAAATATATGTGTGTCAGTTCATTAAAAAAAAAGTAGATGCGTTGACAATGAGGTGAGTAATAGATTCCTTTTTGCAATGAGACTAAAAAAATTTGAAAACTTTATATTTTATAAAAATTTCTAATCGATCCGATTTTTGTGGAACATACATTCCTTTTCAGCTTTTTAACACATTTTTAGCATTTTTAGCTCTATTTTTCTTTTAAATATTCCTATGTTTAATTGTTTATTTCCCCTCGTTGATAATAAACACTTAACGTGATCGAGAATTTTTAATATTCTGAGTAGAATTTAAATAAACACACACACGCGTAGACAGTGAAATGAGAGCATGCTTAAGTCATATTAAAAATATATTCTGCTTTAATAGCATTTTTTAATATAACTTCCTTTTTATGCTTTCAACAGTGGCCTAACGTACACCCCCGCATTGCATGGGGGCCCAAAGCCTGATTGCCATCAAGTAAATTTTACAAAGTTGGATTTTACAAAGTGCCTTTTGTAAAATTCATCTTGGGGGCCCAAAACCTGACTTTGCAGCGGGAACCAAATGTTCTCCGTTACGCCACTGGCTTTCAATATTTTACATATATAACTATAACAATTTCTTCTTTCTCTTCACTTTCGATATGATCTTACAATGTAAAAGAGATACAATATATTAATATTCTTGAAAGTATTTTCTTTTTGAAATTTTTCATTTTGCAGTGTGTAACCGCGATGGCTGAGTGGTTACGATCACGAGCTCGGGACTTAATGTCGCTAAAAACCTGCCTCGTACAGGGGCTGATGTACATTAAGTAAGACGAGTCTCAAAATTCGCACGTTAACGCTTTGTAGGACAGTGGGGTACCATCTCAGGTGTCGTTCTTGTCACTTTATGACGGGTTCTATGCGTGGGACTTCCCCTAATCCTCTTGGGGAAACTATTCTTTTACTGTGATTTCAGTTCAAAAACCTCTTTCAGTAGAAATGACTTGATTTTATGCTAATGTAAATTCTATTTAAACCCTGGCATTGGGTGTATTAGGTTGATCGTGGAATTGTGAAAAGTGATTTTTGAACAGGAAGTCGTGCGTGCTTAAATTAATATTCATTTTAACATGCACTCAGAGTTGTGGAAGGAATATAAAAATTGATTTGTACCAAGCTGTTGCTGTTCGAGAAAGAATCGTGAAAGCTGTGCTCTAGAGATAAGTCCTTTTGAATAATCTTATTAGTTAGGTTAAGAGTTTACAGTAAGATTTGCTCCTTAAGTTAATAAATGAGTTGTAAATTGCTATAAAGTGTTAAATCTAAAATAGAAGTAATTATTTTTAAAAGAAAGTTTGTGCTTCTTCCCTAAACTCTCTTCTTAAACTTTTTTACCTGCGGGTTGTGACAACTTGACCGTAGTTTAAAATTAGGTAATCCGTCTCCTGTAGCCCTCGTATTGCTTCATAGTGTGACGTAAACTAAATTCAAATAAAAAAAACCAATAGTGTAACTAGGGTAGCTGCTTTAATTATGATCGCAAAAACATGTCCGGTATTATTCTTATCGAGCCATGGATTCGAATTGGGTACTATTAAAGATCTGCCCTGTAGAGGTGCTGGTGTATGTTAAATCTATCGAGCTTCAATGTCCTCACATTCGCATAATGTGGAAATTAGAAGAATGTGTTGCCATCTCAGGTGTCTTGCATCAGTATCACGTGTCAGTCATCAGGTGTCTTCGACACTTGATCGAGGTTCAG
>BMAO01033302.1:0-13058 GCA_019973975.1 Trichonephila clavata
AACATCTTAAAATTTTGACTCAAAAAGCATAATTGTCGTTAAAACTCTAATAATTATAAATTTTCTAGTTCATTAATAGTTACTAATTCTCTAAAACACATGAATAACAACTCAAGGCCCCCATTTTTGTTTTCACAAAAATTAGAACTTAAAAAACTCTACTATTGCCATTCACAACTTAATTTTTTATAATACATCAAAAACAAAGAAAAAATCAGATAGAGGATCAACACCTGACATGATGCATTAGTTAGCTATATTATTTTTATTTTTTTGAACTTATCTCGGTAAATAACTGAGAAAAACTAAGATTATTTTGGAAATAATTGCCACATATCACAGATGGGGAACCTTATTACCATTAGAGGCCATATGTAATAAAGAAGGCCGCATAGGTTGATATACTTAAAAATGCGACTTTTATGATATTATTACAGTTTTTGTGTAGTTTTAATTTCGGCATTTTTTAGAAATATTACAAAAAGTTAAAAATAATAATAATAATAAATCTTTATTTATTTATTACTTGGCATAAAAAGTTACAATGTAAAATATTTTTGCATTTACATGATTGTAAAAACTTGTTATAATATTAGTCACACACACAAACATTCACAATATTTTTTTTTTATAAAATTATTAAATTTACAGATATTAAAGTAATTTTTTTATATTTCACTATGTTAGTATTATTACATGTAAGACCACAAACATAAAATCTTCATCCAGATTTTTAAATTTTAATAACAACATATATATATATTTAAATACCGCTTCAAATATAAAAATAATAAAATAGAAGTATTTCTAAATAATTTTAACAATATAGAGAAATACAATAGAAAAATAATAGCGTTAAATTATAAATAACTGACAAGTCAACGATTTCTAAAATAATTTTGAAATCCGATGAAAAATTTAAGTGAGTGGGATATTTGTATTTGTTTCTTGCTTGAAAGTAATTGTGAATATTTGGATCAAGTATCGTAACGCGAAGCCTTAATTGATTACCAAATGAGCATCTTTTTTTTTCTTAAACTAGTTGTAATTTTTGTTACGAAAGAAAATATTGACTGGCAGCAGTATATCTACTAAATGTGGTTCAAATATCAGTTTCATAGCAGGAGTGCGCTCGTCAAAATCTGAAAATAGTTTTTGTGTAGAGATCATATAACATGTCTGGTAGTGATGCCTTGTTGCGTTCTAACATTTGAAATGTACATCTGATTATTCCCACAAGTAGTCTTTGAAACACACGTACATTCATACCGTTCTTTATTTGATTCCATTGATTTAAAAATTGTTCTAATCTATTTAATTAAATATTAATTAATACAAGTACAGGCTTTTATGAAGCCCACACAAGAAATTCACTAAGACCGCATGCAGCCTCAAATCCGAGCGCGCGTTCCCCACCCTGCCATATATAATATTCTCTTAAGGTGTCCGACTATCCTAAAATTGTGAGTTTTACCAAAAATCGACAATTTTTTTTGTGATTTTATTTTATAGGCCATCTTATTAGCTTTATAAAAATATCAAGTTTATTATTTCCCCTTCATTATAATCAAAACTTCAAGTATTTTAGTAAAAGCAGATACCATTACTTTAAGCAAAATGTTATACTTTAATATGCACTTTACTCGAAATGTTTTTCTTTGAAAATGCTCAAGAGGGGCCAGTGATTGCTCAAAAAATTTTTTAAATAATTAACTGATATTTTTGTGCATGTTCTGTATAATAGTAGAAGTGTTTTAACCTACAGATTTATCGATCACTGTTTTATTATAAAATTTATAGTCCCTTACGTGAATATAATCACTGTTTCCTTAAGCAATTTCATATAATAACTAAGGTAAAGTGCTTTAGTTTTTGTAAAAATTAAAATATCTCTTATCCTGAGGTCATTTCAAAAATGAATAACATAGCAACACATCAGAACTGATAAATTGAAAATTTGTTCATAAGTTTTTGGTATAGAATGGGCTGTGTTTATGTTATCTTTTGTAAAGTTTTACCAATTTTTTTCCATTTTAGTAATAATAATTTCTTTTTATCTGCTTAATTTTAGCATATTTTTCTTAAAATGTACTAAACCAAAGCTAAATACAACAAAAAATACCCATATCTCCATTTTTTTTTAAAAAAGTGGTCCAATTTGTCGGATACCTTAATATTCTTGACAGATTTCACTATATATATTTCGATTTTAATTAAACTATTAAATCTATGAGGGCCATACAATATACTGTGTTTTGTTTTCTTTTATTTGTATTTTATAAAAAAATATTCATGACCTCCCACGACCATAAATCAATATTTTCCTAGATCTTTAACACCAAAATTTCAATAAAAAATGGAGACATTATGCTATAAAGTCATTCCTGTTACTATAATAATAAATCTATGACATTCTCAAGAAAATATGTAAATTTAAAGAAAAAAAAATATATTATTTCTGTCTCTCTTTTTTTAAATATTCATTTCTCGTCATTGAAAAAAAAAAATCTAAATTCGTGAGTTCCTTTGAAAGGAAGGGTAGGCGGGGAGAGGGATTGATCACATATCACGTGTCATGAAAATAAATCCTTCCAACATCTTTTTGGCATAAGAGCACGCTTCTTGTACCTTTATCTTATCCTGTCACTATATTTAAGTCGTGTGAATGTCACTGTCTGATTTATTTAACAACTGGAATAATTTACAATCCGAACGTAACGGATATGAAGAAGGGACTCTTAAAAAATATTCCCGAAGAAAAGGGATAAATCATATGCATGTCATATTTTATATAAAAATAAATCCTTTAGGTCAGAATTTTTAATCTTTTCCTTGCTCCCTTGAGCTCTTTTATTACTAAAGTAATAAAAGCCTTTAACCCTTTCTAGCAAGGGCTCATTTTTTTCATTGAAAAGTTCTTTCTGCTTATTTATGATGTACACATGTGTAAAGAAAATAAAATTGTAATGGGAAAATAATCATATTTGCAAAAAGATTACAGGAAAGTTGTAAGTAAAAATATATTATAGTACAGTAGAACCTGGTTTTTATGCGGTCCATTTTTATCCGATTTTATTTTTGTGCAATTTTTTCTGTGCGATCTTTTTTATGCGGTACGTGAATTTCAATGGCTTTGGTGCCACTGTAATGTTTTCTATCAATGTACCAGCGGCGCGGAGAATGTCCTTGAAAGGAGAGTCAGGTTTTGCCTTTAATATTTTATAAATTGGGGTAGATACGTACTTGGCGTTAGTAGGACTTTGAGCCCCTTAGAGTCCTCCCAGTGTACCAGATGCGGCAAAATGTTAGGGCCCCTCTGCAAAGAGAGTCAGTTTTTTTTTCCTTTAATATTTTATAAAATGGGTAAATACGTACTTGGCGTTAGTCAGGCGTTACCCTTTGCGAGGTGGGGTTCCGAGGAGGGGAATGCTACGCCACTGCAATGCACATATATATGCAATGCACGACGCTCTGTTCAATTGTTATAAACAGTCTCCTGACAACGCACGTTCAGCTGCTTTCTCTCAACGCGCCAACAGCCTGCGCTGGATTGAAGATGAAACTTTCAATGACAGTGGCATTATCTATAATTGGATGGATTATAAAGTCAAACAAGAAGAACAGAATTCTTTGGGAGAAGGATAAAATATGTGCAGGGATACAGCTTTCCATCAAATTGAAAAAGCATTTTCAAAATAGATACCAATCTCGAAAGGAATATGAAATTTCCCACAAAAAGAGCTTTGATTATGCATATCTGGTTATCGTGACATTTACAAGCAACTGACAAACCAACCTTCGTCGTTTTAAACCACGCTCAATTGACGAGGACAAATCTGGCATTCCATCTCCCAATTCCATACCTCGCTAATGTGAAGAATTTGAGCCTCGATATATTTAACGTGCATCAGCCCTTCTGCATGGTGGGGTTTTAGCGGATCATGACATATCCACAACTAATTCTGTATCGGACATGAGTTCGCAACCGTAACCACTGGGCTACGGTATTCACATCCAACAACGGAATGAGAGAGTAATAACAAAAGTTTAAAAATGCAAAAATAAATAAATAAACCATGAATGTGTTTCCACTAAGGAAAGAGAAATTCAAAATTAAATTAAAGGGGAGGGGGGGGGGAGAGACATATTCTAAAAAAGTGAAGATTGTTAAGATACTGTGGTGCACTTAAAATGCTATTATGGAATGGGGAAAAATTGAGCAATTCAATGTACTAAACTTGCTACCATTTCTGTTACGGTGTATTGAAACAATCTGTTATCTCCCTATCTACAAAGTGATTCTCTACCAGACCAACAAGCTTGAAGGATGTATAAGGGGGTACAGAGATGACTCGGAATCATATAGGAATTCAGGGCCGCAAATGCCGTAGCAGCGAGCTATGGTGCAAGGAAGAAGAGAAAAAGAAAAGAAACAGCAACACATTTATGCGGCAAAAAACATTTCATAGAAAGGTTGTACTGCAACAGGTGCTCAAAATTTCGACCAAAAGTCGTATGGCAGGGTTAACAGTGGTGCTACAGAGAGAGGGAATTCCCCAAGTTCTCTTAGATTCCTGGTATGTCGCATATCCTCCCGGCAGCAACAGATATTCGAGCGATTAGGTCTTCAACTGACGTCTCGTACACCAAACTCTTCATGTGACCCCAGAAGAAATCCATGTATGATAGGTCTGATGATCTGGCAAGCCAATGAGCCAGGCCACCAAACGTAAAACCACCTCCGAATTGCCAGGTGCTCTTGCCGTTCGCCGTCGCTTTATTGTAGTTCACATTAAAGAATTAGTGTTACCTAACCTTTTGTTCACATTTGCAAAGATCATGTGATGTGAAACAAGCCTGTTTGGATAACATTCCTGGTACAACCACCAAGCGGCGTGTGTGTTACAATCCGCAGCTCCCTGCACGATCAACTTGTGTGGACCAATTCCTCATTTGAATATCAGTTCATCCTACTACCTCGGGAAACGGATCGCAAATGGCATTTCCCAGCAAGATCGTTCACTAAACTTTCCGTTCAGCGCCATCTACCGCAAGACTGCTGGGATTAATCTCCTAGAGGGCGTTTTATCTGTGGGCATCTGGACTGAACACAGTCCTGAATCCCATATAGTCTTTGATGAGATAGTCTTTGATGTTGGAGACGACATTTGGTGGAATTTCACAGTCTGCGGAGAGGCATGCAGACGATTGGCTGTTGCGTGGGTTGCTGGGGCGTGGCTTAGAGTGACTTCTTGACTTGATGTTCATGGTAGATTTTTGACCTGGTTGAGAGCTGAGACACTGCTCTCGGATAGGTCGATGTTGGGTGAGGATAAAGACTCACATTGACAGCTCAAGAAGGGGTGCAAATTACAAAATGGAAAAAAGGAGTTTGTCCAGTGGGGCAAAAATAGAAAGAATAAAAAGAAAAAGTTTTAAAATAAATTAACATATACATACGGAGCAATAATTAAAAAAATATTGCAATGAGGAGAAAAATCAAGGCGGGTTGTAGGAATCCAGAATGATTCTCCTAGAACGTAGAGAACCATAGCTCGCAAATACGGCATTTGCCACCCTGCATTCCTATGTGATTCTGAGTCGTCTCTGTACCCTCTACACACCCTGGAAGTTTATCAGTCTGGTAACGAATCAACCTGTTTAAAAAAAAGGTTTTCGGGATCATGTAATAAATTTATTTATTTATCTCCCACACATTCGAGAACAATAATAAAAAAATCAGTAAGTCCTATTCAATATTATGGTTACAAATTGGCATAGGGCGTAATTTTCAGTGCAATGAACTACTTCAAGATCTAAGATTAACACAACATTATATCACAAATGCTTATCTGAAAGTTGAAAGAACGCGTTTGTACTATTTGCGATCTAGTGAGTGAATATCAAAGGTCGCGCAGTTCAACTACTCAAGGGCTTTTGGCATCGGACCGTGTAACTTTGAACTATGGTCAAGTGACGCAGACGACCCCTGAGCTGGCACCCCCTCTCCTAACTACCTCACCACACCCACGGGAGGACGTCTGAGCTCTCGACAGATTTAACGTGCATCGCTCCCCTACACGGCGGGTCTTCAGTTGTATGGACTCGAACTCATGACACGCTAGCCATGATCCGATACCTTGACCACGTGGCTACCGCGGGCACCTATTTGCAATCGAACCAAGTGCAATTGAGAACAGAATACATGCAAAGATTGATAGATAATGTACAAAACTATACATAGAAACGTCTATATATTTATAAATAAAGGATTTTTCGTAATGATGTAATAAATTTAGAACTACGTAATACATGTAATTTGCAGTTTTACAGTTTGAGCAATGAGTATGAACAATTGTATAATTTGTACAATGAGGATTGGTCGCTGATAGGGGGGGGGGATCCTATTTAGTACTATATAAAATAAAAATAAAAATTTAAAGCTTTGAAATGATTCCCATAAATTTTATTTTTGAAATCATAAATCAATTGAAATGATAAATAAAATTTTAAAGCTTACACAGTCGTTTAAACTGCTTATTTTCTTTTCAATACTTCTTACAGTTTCATATATTCATCGTTCAAGCTAATTTCGTACCATAAAAATTGTTTAGTCTCACATCAACGCCGTCGTCTGAAATATTTAATACAATATAGGTGTTATGATAAATGACTATTTGAAAATTATGCAAGCTTTTTTGACCTTATAGTAGGCGTAGCCTCGAGATAATTTTTTTAAAAAAAAAACATTACAAAGAGACGTAATCTTTTCCCGCCATAGAAAAAAGGTTATTGTACCCCTAAAAATATTTCCTAGCTATCCAAAAAAAAGCGCTTGTTATACAATAGAAATAAATAAATACTTCAAAAATGGGAGAAAATAAAGCAAAATAAGATATTTTCACCATGACTTGTAGATTATCTTTATCATCTCCCGGACATTTTAATATGCAATTCAAGCATTTCCATCTAAGATTTTGATACATTTCCTCAGTTCATCAACAATAGAACCGGTTGCTGGATGTGGCTGTAAGGAAGGTTGCATATTAAAAACGTTCAAGCTTATTGTGGAAAAAGGTAACAACATAAACTTCTTTTTCGTGGGCGAAGGTGAAAAATAATATCTTCTTATTTTTTTTCTTTCCGTAGACGAGTTGTGTGTTATTTAAAATGCAAGGGACGTTCCAGGGGAAATAAAATGGCGAGATGATTCAGACAGATTCGTGATATTTTCTTTGCACTGGGTTTAAATGAACTTATTTCACCCACTGGGAAATAAAACTGAAGAATAATAACTTCGTTTTGTCATAGAAAAAACAAGGTGAAATAACAAGGCTGTCGTATGAAAGTTGCTATCTTGATATTAATATGCAATGAGACTTTTTCAGATGATAAATTTCAACATAAAAGTACTCTTGCTCAGTCAACATATAAAAACGTGAAATGATTCGATGAACTTAACACTCTCTTGTATAAAAGGGTTTAATAATAAAGTTCTTTTTTTAATTGCACTATAATATAAATCGCTTATTGAAGAAAGAAATTAAATCACAATAATTGATACATTATCTTAAAATATGTAGGGTGTTCAATAAATACGTATACTTTTAAAAATTAATTAAAAATAAACAAATAAAGATTTTCACTCGCGGTTTCTTATGATCCATAAAGGAAAAAGAAAAGTTTCTGTTTAGAGAAATGTAAACTAGATGGTACAACATTGTTTCTCAAACTGTGGGGCGCGCCCCTCTAGGGGGGGGGGCGTGATAACCCTACAAGGAGGGTGCGAGCGTATTGAAAAGTCGAAAGCAAAAAAATATTTAGAAAAAATATTAATAAACTGAAAGTAACAAAAAAAATAATTTCATACGTATATAATAAAAATTAAAATACACATTTACACTGATATAACACATTACACTTATAAATATATCAGTACTGCTCAATATATTTTATAATTAATTTAACAATACTAAGTTAAGAACAAGTTTAATAATTACCAATGACCCCATAGGCTTGTTATATATAAAATTATATGCAAAAATTAACACTTATTTTGATAATTTGTACAGTTTATAATTAATTCCTTAAATGCCAATTAAAAATTACGCGATTCGCTCTACAATGCCACCGTTTAGCATGTAGGCGAGCGTATGTGGTGTATTGGGATGGGGGATAGAAAAGGAATTAATAAAGCAAATCCTCTGAAATAAGTCAATCCTTTCAAACACTGTCAAAGTCATTTTATTGCATCCCAAAGCCTTCGGGACAATTTTATGGATAGCAGGGCACAGAGAAAAAAATCGTATTTCGGAAAGACGTATATATACGTCCAGAGCAATCAACACATTGGCTGAACGAGACGTTTATATACGCCGGTGGCACTTAAGAGGTTAAAGTCGTACTGTAGGTTTAGCTTCAGAGTATAGTATAATTGAATTCAATACATTGTTATTGTATGGAGAGGGGCGTGATGAAAATTATAATTGAATATTGGATCGCAAATATTTAAAGTTTGAGAAGCACTGTGGTACAACGTTCTCGTTCCCTTGCAAGGACAAGCACGTGTTGTAGAACGGTTTAACGAATTTAAATCAGCAACACATGTACAACTTAAATGGGGCATCACTCCACTGGAGTTTGAAAGAGAGAAAAAGTTCTCGGGGCAAATGGATAGGAAGAGAAGGTCCAATGCCGTGGCCGTCTATATCTCCTGACGCAACACTTTTGAACTTTTGCTTGCAGGGATACGTGAAAAAGATTGTAAGTCAATTTTCAATTAGTGACACTGACGAAATGAAAAGTCGAATCTCAGTGGCCATTTAGATTATTGATCCATGAATGCTTCACAGAACTTATCTAGAAATTTCGCTTAGACTCGATGTGTTGCACGCAAGTAATGGTGCGCACAGAGTGAATTCGTGCATTTAAGCATTGTATAAAAAAATCTTTAATATTTTTATGGGAAAAAACCGTTTATGAATATATATATATATCTTCTTCTTCTTCTTCAATGGCTCGACAGCCCTGGGTGGGCCCTGGTCTTCTCCAGAAGTTTTTTTCAGGCATCTCTACTTTTGGCAACTGTTTTCCAGTTTTTGACCTTTAAAATAATTAGGTCATTTTTGATACAGTCAATCCATCTTGGCGTGGTTCTGCCCGAGATCTATTTCCCATGGGCTTTGCCAGAAAGATTTTCTTACAGCAACGATCTTTATTCATTATAGCCACATGAAAGGTCCATTTAAGTCTCTGTAATTTGAAAAATTTTACAATATCAGGTTGTTTATAAATTTTGTAGAGTTCTAAGTTAGATCTTCTTCATGATCCATTCACTTGAATCCCACTAATAATGCATTATAAGATCTTTCTCTTGAAAATTCCCAAAGCTTCCTCATCACGTAAAGTCAATGGCCAAGTCTATGATGCATAAGTCAGGACAGATCTTATAAGACTTTTGCAAAAAAGTAATTTAGTTCTTGAGAAAACTGGATTTTAAATAGATTTTCAAGGCATAGAAGCATCTATTTGCAGCAATGATTCTTAAATAATTTTCTGGGCCAGCTCATTTTTATTATTTATCTCGGTTCCCGAATAATTAACACTGTTAGATTTTTCAAATTTATAATTGCTTATTTCTATGTGATTAAGTTGTAAGTCGGACTTTAAACAGGGTAAATATTTTTTTTAGTGATATATATCTTAATATTTATTTATTTATTTTAATTTATTTATTTGTAATTAATATTTGATAGAGTAGACATACTTTTCGGACACCCGGTATTTTAACAGCAGTTATATTAAAATAACTGAAAATGAAAAGAAAATTTCAAAAAAGATTTTTAATACATTTATAATACGCCATTCCTTTCATGTTCTTCGAAATATACTTTAAAAAGTTCTTTAGGAAAGATGGAGTCAATTTGTATGACCATGAGTTGAAATTTTAAAATAATTGTGTGTTCCTGTATTTTCTAGTTTTCAATGAGACATTGCATGAGTAAAATAACTGCACTTTTCCTTTTACTGAATATAACAGAAAATTTTATTTTGGGGGAGTTCCTAACATGTTTGAGGTAATACTTTTCTATATCAAAGTATGTGAACGTTTATCTGCATAATGTGATCCATTACGTTTGAAATAAACATTACAGTACAAGTAGAAAACATAATATCGTTATAATTCAAAGTAACTTAACAGTACTTTGCTATCATTAGCAAATTTTAAATAATTTCTATAAATTTCCTTTACATTATTGATGCGTGGAGCACCCTATATCATAAATTAAAATCCTTTTACAAAATTCTTCTTTTTTTAAAAAATATTCCCAATACTTTTACATGTGAATATACAAGTTGTTTACTGAAGCCTCCTTAACTTTAAAAAGGCGATAGCCTTAAAAAAGGTATCTATGTAAACTAAAGTGGATGTGCCAGTGCAGTGCAAAAGTAATCACCCCCTGTGACATTTTATAGAATTTATACATGTAAAATTCGACAAAAGCAATTCATAACAAAAGGAGGTTTTATTAGAAAATTCATTTTCTACGTTTTAAATTTGTAAAATCCTTAATCTATGCCTTCAAAACCAACTTTTAATGGAATTTCATTTTCAATACTAATCAAGCTTAAATTATTCAAACGTGAGTGAGTCATAAAATGTTCAAGTTTTCCGAGAATATGCTCAGGAATAACATTTGTCGATTAAAATTATTCAAACCATGATCTTATATATATATATATATAGCTCCTCCCTATTTCCTATGTTAAGACCGTATACCTGAGCCCGGTTGGTACTACTCTTAAAAGAGTCCCTTTCGCTGCTACCTGACTTATTACAACTCTACCAGACGGCAACCCGCAAGGTTAGTATTTCTATCTCGAAAAGGGAAAGAGGGATACGGAAAAAAGTCCGTTACAAAGTTAAAGATTGCCTTCCATTCAGCAAGAAAAGATACTATGCGCACAATAATACATTGCGTAGAATTTGTAAAAGGCTAGATTGTGCGTTTTTTTCAATTCTCAACTTACTCCACTAAAGACATGTGAAAGGAAAAGGAACAAGTATTTATCAGCATTCACCTTTATTTTCTGTGTCTAATATGCTCTCCGTCCTCTACAATTCACACATCAAATCGTTATGAACATTTCTGCATTCTGGTAGCATATCGGTAACAATTAATAATTACTAAAATAGGAATTTAGTCTGTGTATTTGTATAAAAAGCTCATGTATACCTTTTATGTCTTTATATATACATGTATCTACACTCATGTCCATAAATTAAGGATAATTCAGAATCACACAGAAATTAAACTCTAAAATAAAAATTTCACCTGTAGAATTATCACACACATCTTGAAGAAGAATATGCAAATTACAGGAATCCACCAGATGGCGCGGATAGTACGTCACAATGACGAGAGTGTAAGAGAGGGGTATATAAGGAATGATGGCAAAGAAGTAAAATTGTACACAATTATTTTAAAAGCCTTTCAGTGCAATAACCGATAGTTATGGCACAAAGGAAGCATTTGGATGATTTTTTACGTGGTAGAATTATCGGACGACTAGAATGTGGACGTGCCCAGCTGGAAAAATTCGAAGAACTTGGAATCGCCCAGAGTATCTTCTCCAGGCTTTGGCAACGATTCCAAGATGATGGTAATGTGAGTAGATGTTACACCACAGGTCGCCCCCGAGTTACAACGCCGAATGAGGACCAGTATTTGGCAGAAAGACCGGTATTTGAAGAAACAGACGGAGCACAGCATCAGACCTATCTCGTCAGCTCTCTTCAGCTACCGGTACGACATTTCAAGGCAGACCGTGTACAGACGCTTAGGGCACATTGGTCTATATACTCGTAGGCCTGTCAGATGTGTTCCCCTTACCGCAACTCACTGTCGCCTGCGATTAACCTGGAGTAGAGAGCATGCATTGTGGACACCGCAACAGTGGTCTTGTGGGATGTTTTCCGACGAGTCCAGGTTTAGTTTGCAGTCTGATTCTCGCCGGACTTTCATATGGAGAGCGCCCGATACCCGTTACCACCAAGAGAACACCATTGAACGACACCGTTACGGTGGTGCAGGATGGCTTGTTTGGGGAGGAATTATTCTTGGTTCCAAAACTGACCTGCATGTTTAGAGTGTAACGATGACAGGCCATATCTATCGGGATGTCATTCTGGAACAACATGTACGTTTGTTTCGGGGTGCCATGGGTGCTGAATTTCTGTTTATGGATGACAACGACCGTCCTCACCGTGCAAACATTGTAGACGAATGCCTTCAATCGGAGGATATCACCCGTATGGATTGGCCAGCATACTCACCGGACTTGAATCCAATAGAGCATGTGTGGGATATGCTTGGCCGACGAATTGCAGCCCGTCAACCCCCTCCCACCTGTCTACCGGAACTTCGGATGGCATTGCTTGATGAGTGGTGTAATATTCCCCAAGATCAGATTGATAATTTGATACTCAGCATGCGTAGGCGTTGTAAGGCCTGTATTGCATCGTCTGGGAGACATACTCCGTATTAACCATCATACTAACCATGTTATAGTTATACTGTTTTTTGTAAATAGGTTCTTTTTAAAATTTGCTCCAGGGAGTAAAAATCGCAATTTTTATTAATTATGTCAAACATATAGCATCTTTTTTGCTCTTTACCTTTTGTTTAATAAATAGACTTTACAAATAAGTCAAATTTGTTTTGCTTCTGTCTCTTTCTTTGCCTGAACTTCATTATCCTTAATTTATGGACATGAGTGTATGTATGTATGGGAGAAAAGCGACTCACTCACTTATTCACTAACTCATCACGAAATCTTTGGAGCTATTAATCAGATTTTAAATTGACAGGCCTGTTTATTTTGTTGAGCAGAAATCCACTAAGAATGGACTACGAAGAACTCGATCCTCAAGAAAGGAAGAGAGCTTTGGGGGCGTTATGAATTTTTAAAAAATCCCATTTTTGAGCTATAAGACCTGCAGACTTTAAATTTGACAGTTTCTTTTGTTGAGTAAAGATCCACTAAGAGGCTTTGTG
>BMAO01033303.1:0-25875 GCA_019973975.1 Trichonephila clavata
ATCATGAAATGGGTTTATGTAATGTTAAAGTTAAGTGTCAATAAATGATGTATATTAAATAAGTATGATTATTAAATAAAACTTTGTCCAATAAGAATTTTCTGCTTCTGTATACGAGAAATTTTCATGAAAACAATTTAATTTGTTCTTCTATAAAACAATTTTATTAAAAAGCCTATCTCTTTAAACATGTTTCTTAATTTATTTTAAAAAAGTCCAATTCATTTCTTTCTGAATGTTAAAGACAGGTATTTTCCAAAAAAAATATAACCTTTTGAAGGGCAATAACTATTTCAGATACCCAAAACTTTTAAATGATGTTAAAAGCATTTTCATTTCCATCACAGAATTCCTAATTCTTAATCAAAAACTTCCATATTAACGAAATATTATTTTATACACTCTGTTCTCAAAAAGTATAAACCTCTTTTTAAACATTAGAAATGATATAAATTTTTTAAATAAACAAAAATATCCATGTTACTGATAATCCTATTATCAATTCATTTCCAAAATTATGTTTACATGCATTTCATGTTCCTAAATGTTCCATGGTCTTCTATAATAGAAATCATAGAGGCAGCATTTCTAAAAAATGAAACATTTGTAGCTGGTAAATATTAAGGGAATCAGACAATGAAAGGTATAAACATTAATATTTCATATATACACACGTTTCTTAGATATTGAACTATTTTATGAATTTATATGGAGTGATACACTATCTATGAATAAGTAATTGGAAACCCATGAGAAGTTTTTCCAAATTCAGTAGGCTCAATTTTATACTGTAAATCATTATTGTGTGTAAATAAACATAATCTACCAAAAAATACCTAGGACTATTAAATATATGTAAACAAACACTGCAAGTAATCGCCGGCTTCGCATACTAACATCAAATGACATATACTAAACTAAAACAAAAATTATACGAAAAAAATTACGAAAATTAATTCCTACCTAACTATGAAACAAGGAAAATGCAAAATCATAATAAAAATAAATAAAGTTTCAGAAATAAACTTCATAAAGAAGACATAAACAGTTCAAGTATAGGAGTGTCACACACTAGAGCAAAGGCCGGGGAAATGTTTGTATATTCGTCACGTGATTCTGACTTGGCGCCGAGAAGTCGTGAATCGACCCCATTGAATAACATGGGCATATTATATACAGAATAAAATGTTTTGGACAAAATAGATATGGTGAAAATAATTAATGAATTTGCCAAAGAGAAATCAAACTGTAAGCTCTTAAGTAAGGTTTTTAATTTTTTTTATGTACAGTTCAGATTTTTCCTTTAGCCGATGAGTTTATTATAGCAATACATTTTATTTTAAGAATTTAAAGTAAGCGACTTTTATCACTATTTTTGTTTTTCGACTCTTAAGCCCATGGGCCTCAAACCTTTTACCGCTAGGGGCCTCCAACTACCTTAATCCGCCTCTGCTACACTGTTGACCAATTTAAAAAACATCACCAAATACCCTCCTCATTATTACTGTGTTCAAACATGCACAGAAATGGTTTGCCACTGCTAGCAACATAGTGTGATATTTGTTTGAACTATATAACACATAAGTATATATGTACATTTTTTATCCATAATAAAGAAAGTGATTTTTATTTGTCTTACATAAACAAATAAGTCAATAATAACTTAAGAGCAAAAAACAATTCATATTATTTTATATTTTTAATTTATACAGTTTTTAATCCTCCTTAAAGCAATATTTATATATAAACCTTAAATTTATTTCAGACATTAACTCAAACATGAATATGTATTAATGTTGAATATATACATGTTTTATGATAAATATATAATGTTACATATATACACAAGCAAATACATAATCTAAAACTTATACCAATGAATTTACATCACTTTTTTTTCATGGATTATATCTACCATGTAAAAAAAGAGATGTTAAAGAATACATAAATAATTTAATTCTTTCACTACAGAACTTCTTTTCATATTAAGCTAAACATATATACGTTTACAATTATAAATAAAAATATGTATCACAGTAATACTTCAAGAATTATTTTTTATAAATCTTTTTGAACAGTTTGATTTATATAAAAATGAACAAAATTTTAATAGTACTCTTAAAATCAAGCTTTCAATTGAAACTTCTGTATATATGCTGCTAATATGTGTATATAAATAAATTAGGCTTTAATTAGGCCAGACATTTTTTACAAAGACCAGTAGAAAAAGCAAAATTCAAAACCACAAAAACCCCAAATGATAAAAAATCACTTCTTTTCAGATATAATAAAATATGAGAATATTTTATGTATAATAAAAAGATATAACAAAAAAATTACAGTTCATTATGAAATTAAATATGTAACTTTAAATATGTAACTTTTTTTTTTACATTTTTCACCACATGCATCTAAAACAAAAGCAATTAAATGCCATTTTCTATATAATGTGTTTATGTTTGTATAGCTAAAGACTAATTATTTTTATTTATTTTAAAAAACAAACATACATTTAAATAAAGTTACGAAAAAAACCCTGCATTCCAAATTACAATTTAATATAAGCAAATTGTCATACTTTATTTGTTCTTGAATGGTCAGAAATACCTTCCCTTCAAAGGTTCCCACGTGTCTTCCAGTGCATTATGACATTGAGCTCTCCAGCTGCTAGTGTGTGAAACCAGAGAGCCTCATACATACATGAACAATCACAAATGAACAGGGGCATATTTCACTGTACTCTACAGTTCTATATCAGTGGTCTTCAAACTGTGTTCCACTGAACCCTGAAGTTCCACATTTTAAAATCAAGTGTTTGAAAGAAAACTATAAATGTGTATGCAAAATAGATTCATGATTCTTATGAAGTTTGTATAACTACAAGTATCTAAAGCTCATCCCAGACATTAAAACTACAAAAAATATATATACATTTACTATAATATAATAAAAGAATATTAAAACAATTTTTCTATTTAGATGTACTACCTATTAAATTTTGAATATTCTTTCGTTAATTATTCCCAACTCAACAGAGTAATTTTATACTCTTTAGTACAATGTTTTGCAGAATTAAATAATTTCTAAAGAAAAATGCACTTTTTTTCATTTGTCAATAAGAATAAAAGGAAGTAGAGTATAATGAAGAGGGAACAGCTTATTAACAGATTCGAAATTAAAATCTAAATCTTAGGTTGCATAATCATGCAAAATACACAGGATTTCTCACAATGTATGTAAGAGAGCTAAAAATATTTCTCAACATAAGTAGTTACAAAAACAAAATATAAAAAAAATGAAATGCGACTGCAGATAATTTCAATAGATCTAGACTTTGACAGAGTTTGTGTAAAAAAAAAGCTAGCATATATCCCAGTTACTAAATATAATGGTTGGGTAGATGACACTTGGATCACATATTATTATTAATGAGTAAATTATATTAAAATTACATATTAAATTTTTTTAATAGAGAATGCAATACTTTTTTCAGAAAATTGTTAATACATAAATGTACTTTTGGCATATTGATCTATTTTAAATACTATATCAAGATATATTCTTTAAAACATTTGTGTAGAGAGAGGGGATGTGGTTCCCTGAAACCTTATAGTTCTAAGGGTTCGGTGAGTAAAACAAGTTTGAAGACCACTTTTCTAGATGAATATTATCATTTTTAGAGAAATACACCTGAATCAATAAAATAAATATATTTACTATCACAAGAATGGCACAATGCAAAAGGCAAGTATAACAAAAATCAGTTTGAAATTTCTATATCCCCTTTTGATTCATTATTCAAAAATTTCATACAAAAAAAAAATGAAACAGAAAATGCAGACATAATTTTGGTCTATAATCAAACTAAATTTGGAAAATATGTTACAGATAAAATAGCTGCCACTTGTGTATTCAATGAAAAAATAAGAACATCGCCTATGTATTTATTTTTTAGCAATATTAGTCTATCTCTAATTAATAACTTTCTGTTTTTATGTATGTGTGTGTTGGTCGATCCCATAAAAAACACAATTTCCATAAAGTGTCGGTTTTTCTAAGAACAAGGAGGGCAGAAACATATGCAGAATTGTTAGAAGGAAAAAGAACATTCAATTTACAAAAAGCAAGAAGTTATTAGTTGCAAAAGGTTAAATCTCAGATAACAGAACACCTGATTGAGGAAGATGTACAGTTTCAAAAAAATTTTACTGCGAAGAACAAGTAATTATTTATTGTAAATCTTGTTTATCATAGATAATATTGTAAATAATAATGTACTTTCAATGCATAAATAAGAATTGTAGCAAAACTCTTATGAATAATTTCATGTGTTTTTTTGTGATAAAAATCTTATATGGAATTAAGAGAGATAAGTCCAAAGGAAAGAGAAATGATAATATAAAGGAGCTGAATCATATTTGTTAAAATAACAATTTCTAATAATAAATAAAATGGACTACTTAAGAAATAGTGTTTCTCTGTCTTATTTTATGAACTATCTCAATTAACCCATAAAGATAAATTGTGATGCATTTTCAATTGCTTAGAAATGTTAATAAATAAAAGTTAGATGCTTATTAAAATAATATTTTCAAAGAAAATGTGTTACATATAGATATATATAATACAGGGGTACGATATTCTGCAAATGTTTTTGATTCTCATCTACATGTTCCAATATTATTTGTATTGCATTTTTATATTACCTCAAATAATCTTAACATAAGTGTATTAAATATTTCATATAGAAAGTTTTGATAGGTGAAATTTTGAATATTATTTCATTGAAGGAAATATTCTGTATTTTTAACTTAGAAATACATTTTCCTACATTTATTGAATAAGTAGCCAAAAATAGTGATTTTCTATAGAAAATAATTGTGATATGCATTTTTCATGAATTTTTCTTAATAATTTGAAATAAAGAACTAACTGAACAATTTCTAATTAGAAACCCTACTGGAAGATGATCGGCATACCTTTTACCAGATTCTGTACATTTTTGTGCAATAAGTTTCTTACAAATATAAATATTTTTCCTAACCTCTCCTTGAATTGAGAAAAAAAATGGATCTTTGCTGATTAATATCGTATATTTTATTGTTACACAGCCTCAAAATGATGGTTTTGACTTAATCTGAATAGCGTATATCTTAAAACAAAACAAACCAGATTTTTTTATTATAAAACAAAATATGCTGATATTAGATATATTCATTATAATAAATAACATTATATACGTTTACGAACATCTATATAAGTTTATTTAAATTTTATTTAACTTTTCACGAGAATGTTAAATTGCATTTACATAAATGGAAGAGAATTTATCATTTTAACATATTTCAGTTAAAATAAAAGTAAACAAGAAACAGTGACTTTATAATTTCTTACAGAATAACTTGAATATCAGAAAGCTGAATGACAAATTATGAGCAAAATATTCCAATATGTCTTTCTGAATCAAATGGCTGTAAAATAATACTTACTTAAATCAATTAAAGTTCTAAAATCAAATAAATACAAGAAATGTTCTTTCCAAAAAAGCAGTAACATTAATTTTTGTTGATTAAAATTAATACAATAATTCCATAAGAAAGCCTCAGATAAAATATAACAATACAAAATTAAAGTAAAATGGTCGTGACCAAATACTACAACTGTGTCCACTATGCTTCTATATAAATGAATTTTTGTGGAATATTGACTCAAAAATATAACACTATTGATTACTTCACACACCTGTTTTTTTCATTTGAAAAAGATACATTTAACTAAGGGCTATGCAAGAAACAATTTTAAAATGTTCACAAATTCAAAGTTTCTAATTTTTTTTAAGTTGAAAACCTTTGTGAAGATGCTGCATTTAAAAACAAATGGTGTAAATATCAGAAACCTAACTATTTCATAAGTCACGAGTATGAAAATGTTATTTCAAATTACCACTGAGAGAAAATGCTTTGTTACCTGTATCACAAACACGAGGCTTTTTCGTTGTATAGAAACGCCCATGTAATTTTAAGACACTACTGCAATAAAAAGCTTTCTTGCATACTTCATAAACATGAGACTTTTTGGTATGAATACGCAAATGGGAACTTAAAGCACCTCTTTGACAGAATGCTTTGTTACATATTTCACAAACATGAGGCTTTTTCTTAGTATGAATACGCAAATGTTTTTTCAAATTACTACTTTGAGAAAAAGCTTTGTTGCATTCTTCACAAACATGAGGCTTTTCCTCAGTATGAATACGCAAATGTCGTTTTAAACAACCGCTTTGTGAAAAAGTTTTGTTGCATAGCTCACAAACATAAGGCTTTACCTTGGTATGGACACGCAAATGCTGTTTTAAATGATGATTTCGAGAAAACGCTTTGTTGCATATTTCACAAATATGAGGCTTTTCCTTGGTATGAGTAAGCAAATGAGAAATTAAATGTCTTTTCTGAGGAAAAGTCCTGTTGCATATTTCACAGACAAAAGTCCTTTCTTTATTATGAATAAGTAAATGGTTTCTCAAACAATTCTGGTTGGAGAAAGATGCCATGCATATTTCGCAAACATGAGACAGTTCATTAAAAGGAATTTTCAAATGTTTGGAATTCTCATTTACATACTGTGTGCACATGATAAATTCAGAAGTGGAAATCTTATCACACAATCTTGGAAAAAGTAAATCCTTATTTTATATACCGAAATATAAAATGCCTTATGTTGCAATTTTGTTGGAAATTACATTTTAGATTAAAATACGTCTGCATAATAACAGATTGATTTCATGGAATACTCTGGAAATTGGAATTGAAAAGTATTTTTGTACTTGGAAAGCTATGCAAAAAATCAAACATGGCTGGAAATCACTTCTTTTATTGAGAAACAAATTTAGAACAGTTTCTCCTTTTTTCGATCGCTTTCGAAATCGGTAGGCATTAAAATAATATTTGCGTAAGACAAATCGAAAATTTAAAATATGTGTACAGAATAGTTATAAATTGTATTCAAGTTTAACTTTTCCATTAAGTTAATAAGCAGCAGTTGGAAAGAAAATTAAAAACCTTCTTATGATAGATGAAAAAGTTCTTGCAGGATAATTGAAAGGAATTCTGAACTTTGATATGTTGCATGAAGCACTAAGTTTTCAGAAAATGAGAAAAGTACTACACTGTGCAAAGCTGAATTTTAAATGCTCTAAGTTTGGTTTAAATTAATGTCACTGAAAAATAACGCGAAAAGCCAATTAATCTGAAGCAACATTGATTAGTATGCTGTGGGTGATGCATGAAATTAAACGTAGCTATCAACACTTGAAATGGGTAATTAAAATTTCATATGGCCTTAAAATTCGAAATATTCCGTACGAAAAAATCGTTAGGCTTTCATTTCAGCAGGACAATTCATGGTAGTCGTTAAGGAGAGAGCAGTTTTTTAGCAGAGGAGAGGGGAAAGAAATAGGGGGATGATTTTTTTTTGCAGGGTTAGAGTGCCAAGCATTTTCTTGCCAATAACGGCGCTTCCTTTGAAATACAATGCCAAACATTTCATTTTCACCGTGGACGTAGACCATGCCGCACCGTACAATCCGGCTTCTTGTCGGAAGCATATTGGATAAATGTGAGAATAAATGTAACCATCTTTCGAAACTGCAAATTTATTTTAAATAAAACTAAGTAATTAATTTGGTGAACATTTTTTATATAAAATGTTGAATTATGTTATTTCAGGGGTAGGTAATACGATTATTAGCAGAAAGCGCTCCCATTCTAGTTTAATTAATAAATTTCATGCATCCTACAAAAGCCAAGATTAAATGCATTACTAATAATTTTTGAAGCTCTGGGTTCTTAACAAAAATATATTGGATTACAGTAGAACGTCGTTTATCCGAATCAATTGGGTCTGGACACCATTCAGATACGCGAATGTTCGGATAACCGAAAAACCACACAAATGCGGTCAATGTAGTATATGCAAGCCGGACAATATATACGAATATTGAAAATCATCATATGTGGGGAACGTGCTTGAAGAAAAAGCAAAACAGGTGCAAAATGTCGCAATTTTACCTTGATTGTGGAAAATAATCACTTATTTTTCGCTATACCATTGTACACCGTTTTTTCGCTGCAAAGTCTCCGATTATCTTGAGCAGTGGTAGTTGAGTAGGACAGCACTCTGATTGCTGTTTACCACTCCATAACTGTCTCTAAAGTAGAAAATGCGTCACATTTGAAGGACCCTTGCTACTTTCGTTGTTGTTGTCCTCGTCTTCATCCGTTTCATCGTCGACAGGGTCGGATTCTTCTTGTACAGAAGTCACAATCTCATTATCATTTAGCATTTGAAACCCACAGTCTTCTGCATCGCATACCATCCAGATTTCTACATCAACAAAACTCCACAAAAGAGCACGTATACATACCCTCACTTGGAAACAAACTGACCTAACATTCCGCGCAGATGTTTACCAAATCACACAACTTAAATTCTTCAAATATCCCTCACCTTGGGTTTTCCCGTCACTTTTGGCCTCACGCGAAACAACTATTGAGCATTGCACTGTTCGAAAACGTATCCGGACTTTGGTCCGGATATGTGACGCTCCGGATAAACAACGTTCTACTGTAATTTAAGTAATACGATTACTCAGGACATAGAAATTCCTAATAGAAACAGCTACTCCTTCATGGGTTATATAAAAGGTGCTTCAAATAAAACCAGAAGTAATTTTGTCGATCGTTCAAAAATGTAATAAGTATAAGCCGAAAGGGTTAAAGTGTAGTATAGGGAAGGGGAGGGGAGATTTGGCGATGTTGATTTCTTTTAGCGACCAAAATTGATCGCCAAACTACTTCACTTAGCGATAGGTGCCCGGAAGCCAGAATGAATTCGTTATCTCACTATAATATCTGTATAAAAATCACCGAATCCGAAGCCCCCTATACTACACTTGGGCCGTCGAAAGAGTAATTTGATACAGAATAAAAAAGCGTTTACAGAAATAATTAGAAATGCTAATTTTCGTATTAAATTTTCTATTCAATTTTACAATTTTCAAATACAATGTTTAGTTATAATTTTAGACACATTGTTCTAATTAATATTTATTGATAGATTTTTATTAAATCGATTATTTGTTTTGCTCATTCTGTTGATCACCAAATTAAAGCTTAATAATTACGTAATCACAAATAGTTGTTTTATTAGCACACAATTCAATATATATTCATAAGGATACAAGTAGAAAGATAGATTGACCGTTAAAAATGATTCCCCCCCTTACAAAAAATCAAGATTCCCTGATATTTTGGTTTAATATAAACGCAAAATTTTTAAAAGCTTAATAATTCATGAATAAATTTAAAACTGTATCTGTTTAAAAAAAAGACTTCTAAAATTAACTAGGAAAAATATCTTTTTCTCATATTTGATAGCTATATCAGATTATGAATTAAACTCATTTTCAAACAGATTAGTATATCCTATAATAGTATAATCGTGCAAACTATTGTATATATATACTAGCTGACCCGGCAAATGTTGTTTTGTCGTATAAATTATTTCTAGAGAATATTTTGGTAGTCAAATAAAAAACAACTGACTCATTGTAAGTGTTTGGGGGATATGATATATGATTGAAAGATGAATGGAGCGCTGTGAATGATGACGGCCTATAAAAGTAACAAAACACCAAACATTAAATTTTTTTAATTCTTTGTACTTTTATTACTTTAACTAATAAATTTCAAATTACATCTCTATCACAAATTATGACAATTAAAAAATAACATTATCTGTATCTTAGTGCAATGGAGTGTACGATATTTTTAGTGAGTGCATCTTTAGCCAACACAAACAAACTAGATGGTTTACCCACTCGAGAACATGCCACGTATAATTGTCCGTGTGAAAAATGCAGTGTCCCTAAATCTAAGTCACAAACAGACATTGTTTGACCTTGAGACCTATTGATTGTCATTGCGAATGCCAATCTAATTGGAAATTGAATCCGTTTGAATTCAATTGGAACATCTGTGAGGATAATAGGAATTCGTGGTAGTAATACATCTTCACCTCGGAACTTGCCATTCAAAATGCTAGCTTCGACAACGTTTTTCATCAATTTCTTAATGACTAATCGCGTGCCATTGCGCAGCCGTGGTGGGTTCAAATTACGAAGCAAAATAACCAGAGATCTAACCTTCAGTTGTAAATGGTACGGTGACATGCCTGGCAAATCCAATGAGTTCAAAAACTCTGCTGGATAATGTACAGCTTCGTTGGTATTGCGAACTGTATCAATAGATTTGTATGACTTTTATTAAGGTCATTCACATTTGAATCAATTAAGTTCAGTTTTATTGGATTTTTTGGCTCAAGTGTAGTATAGAGGGAACCTTTTGGATTTGGCGATTTTTCTTTCCATTTGGCGATTTTTATATAGATATTATGGCGAAATAACGAATTCATTCTGGCTTCCGGACATTTATCGTTAAGTGAAGTAGTTTGGCGATGGGTTTTGGCCACCAAAAAAAATTGACATCGCCAAGGCTCCGTCCCCCAATACTACACTTTAACCGATTTTTTCTCAAATTATCAAAGAAAAATTAAAAAGTCTTGGAAAGTAGGTAAACATAATTTCTCTTAGTTAAATTATTTACTGAAATTGTGATTTTTTTTGTCATGTACAATAAAAATAATTATAAAAAAAGGATTGGCATGACTCAGTCACTCCATGTGACCTTTAACGTGTGGCCACGGTAGCCAAGTTGTCTAGGTTTCGGATCATGGATAGCGTGTCATGAGTTCGATCCCAGTACCACTGAAGACCCGCCGTATAGGGGAGCGATGCACGTTAAATCGCTAGAAGAGGGGGTTGCCAGCTCAGGTGTCGTCCATGTCACTTGACCATGGTTCAAAGTTACGTGGACTGCCACCAAAAGCCCTCGTGTTGCTGAACAGTGCGACGTTAATATTCACTCTCGCGACCTTTAACTTAGTGTCGAGTGCGCGCTTGCTCCCGGGCTAAAACATTTTGAAGTCTTTCTCGCTTTAAATATTAAAAATAACACAATTATTCTTCATTGGAATTTTATATTCTTTTTCATTATTTAACATTAATTCTAAATGCTAATTCTGTGAGGCTTAAAATTAGATTTCGCTTAAAACTATTTATAATATGGGCATTCATTTTTATAAAAATCATTTTGCATTTTTGTATACATTGTCATGCCCTTGGTTTTATTCTCCTTACATATCAGCTATTATACCAAGAATAATGTGGGTTTTCTTAAAAAAAAATAATAAACTCGTGTGAAGAGCGGGTACTTCAGCCAGTATACTTATAAAATACATTATACAGCACTGATATATTTATAACTAATTTATTAACATAAATTTTTAAAAAATTTAGTAATTATGAGTCATTTCCAAGGGCTTGTCTTGCAGAGCAAAGTTTTTCAAAGGAAGGCTAAATATTAGAAATTGACACTGAGTTGTTTTTCTATATTTAGCTGAGATCTATATTTTGTCTTCAAAGCAGCCACTGCAGAAAATCTGGTTTCACAAAGGTAGGATGTTGAAAATGGTAATAGTATACGAAATGCTTTTGTTTTCAGGCAGAAAATTCATCATCTACTTCTGCCCAAAAGTGAAAGAGTGATTTATTACAAAATTGCTTTTTAATTTCGCGACTTGTATGGGAAATCTAGGAAGATTTCTTCTTCGGCAGTTGAGAGCCCTTCTGGGGTATTTTGAAATGGATCTCTAACCCACTCGTAACTTGCTATCAAGTTGTCCTCAGCAAAAATAAATGTTTTTTAAAATTCTTTGCCAACATAGCTAAATGATATTCAATAGTTTTAAAAACAACTTCCACTTGTTGTTCTTCAGTTTGAACAAATTCATCCACATTTTCAAACATTTATAGGCATTTTTGCTTTAAATTTTGGCTCCATAGTTCTAATTTTCTACAAAAAGCATTAATTTTATCACTCGTGTCAACTATATGTACATTTGATCATTCAAGTTGAAGATTCAAGATATTTAATTTCTCCAATATATCGACCAATTAGCTCTACTTCATCACAAATAAACCATCTCGATATTTCTCAGCTTCCGGTACATTTTCCTCTTCTAGAAAAATGGCAATTTGGTTTCCTAATTCATAAGACCGTTGTAAAAATTTCCCTCGTAGTTACAATCTAGTCTCGCAATGAAATAGCAACAATGAGTTTACTGCACCCATGTCTCTGCGAAGTCTAGAGAAGACTCTTGATTTTAGTAGCCTGATTATTTATGTAGTTTACTACAGTCACAACTGTTGTTAGCACAATATTCAGACCAGGACTCATTTCTTTGGAAGCCAGAGCTTCTCTGTGGATCATGCAATGTATCCAAATGCACAGCGGAGATTTTCTATACTTTGAAATCATCCAGACATTGTACAAGCACCATCAGGGCATATTACTACTCAATTTTTCCACTCTAGGTTTGGCTCTTTTACTAAATCATTTAAAATATCAAATAATGCTATTGTGCTTTGAATTTTATTGGTTTACAAAAAGTATTTCTTCTATTGCTGCCATATCATCCCAAAACGAAAATATGAACATATGAGAATGAAAGGAGCATCTTTATTGATATCTGTTGCCTCGTCAAGCTGAATTGAAAACAATTTTTCTCACAACGTACCAAAGAGCTGTTTCTCTACATTTTCAGCTACATTATGAACTCGACAGGACAGTATCATTTGATAGAGGTATGGATTGTAACTCTTTGGCAAAATTGTCTCCAAACAGAGTTTCTATAATCTCAATTGCAGCATCAGTTGCTCCTAGTTCCATTTTTCAAATTCATTTCTGAAATTTTGGATATAATTTTTTAAAGATTTTAGCAGGCTAAATCTTTTTAATAATTCACCATCAACTTATTACAATGATTTGCTAATAGCATTTGTTCTTTGGAGTGTGGTATTCTCAATCATGTTCATTAGGGAAGTTTCATATTTGTCCATCTGGTTTCTAAAGAAGAGTTGCCTCCAGCATATTCTGGTCTTTTCCCCCCCTCAATCATATCACGGATTTCATCCAGCGCTGTTTTTATTAATCTTTACCTTATTAATAAGGCCTAAATTCAACTAGCTTGAAATAGTTCGCTTTGAACTAGACATACCTGTTGTTGCTCATCTCCATGTCTAGCCAAGAATCATATCTTTTATCACATAACTTCGTTTTGCTTCATTTATCTTCTATAGTAATATACACAGTGATGGAAATAAAAATCCTATCTCCAAAAAGGAGTTGTGCTACATGAAAGAAATTTGGTAAGCTTATTTACACTTCCAAAAGATGGTGCATAAGTGTAGCACTAGTTGTGCTACTTTAGGATGCGCGCGCGCGAATCAAGTGTACTTTAAATATGCGCCTTAAAGTTCTTGAGATATTTATCGTTGAGATTGGATGAAGTGAGTTGTTGTTACTCCAGCATAACTTTAAGAAGACGAAAAAGTTATTATCAACATTTCACTAGTAGTATATAGTAGTATAATAGAGAAAGTAAAAAAAAAAGGTGGATTTTTTCTTTCCACGATATTGCAAAAACTTAGTAGGAATGAGTCAATTCTGCATGATTTTGGCAGCAAAGGTCTCGAAAAGGCACTACCTCAAGAAAACTATGGCCCAACTATGCATGGGTTACTACTGACAGAGAAGACCGCCATATTCACAACAAGACAAGTTTTTTTATGGCATCAAACTGACACAGTGAGCTGTAACAAATCAATGAACAACAAATCAATCAGAAAAAATTCCTAGAGAGAAGCTCTATGGCATTCATACAATTAGCTCCAAATCACAATACCTGCGACTTCAGTGACGTCATACTAGAGATAATTGGAGAATGGAGTTGTGATGTGGTGCTCTCCGATTAAAGCTGTTTTTGTTTTGGTGCCAGTGATGCAATGGTATAATGAAAAATACTAGAACTATCCCCTGCAAAGTCAGGTTTTGGGCCCCCAGCCGTGCTTGACGTCAGCCTCTATGGTCCCCCTAGGTAGCATATGATGATTAATACATCATAATGTTACGCTACGAATTTTGAGCGCAGTACTTACGGTAAACAAATGCTTTACACCAAATCCTGGGACAAGGCAACTGCAATATCCCTTATCACACAAAATAGAAGAAGTTCAAAGATATATTATATACTATGTCATTTAAGAAATAAAATTTAATAAAAATAAGTTCAAAATAAAAAGTGGTAGCTTTTAAAAAAATGTCTAGAACATTTATGTTGTGGTTTTGGCATTAGTGTTAAAATGGGATCGAATGACAAGATATGACTGTAAGAAACAATCCCAAATCATTCAAATAAATATGTATTTGTTGCATTTCAACTACAGGAAATGTATCATATATATTGGAGCAATAATGAACAAAAATAAAGAGCAGCTTCAAAGAAAGAAAATGACAATTCACGGTTAATTTTTTTGTTCCAGCTTTTGACCATTACTTACGACAGATGCCATTAAGGGGGAAATATATATATATATTATTTCATAATATATAATAATTGCATTCGCTTTTAACATTTGTTAAATTTGCACTTTTGAGAAATTTCCTTTTGTATTTGGTTTATTAAATATGTTTAGTTTATTATGTTTCTTTTTTTTCCTTCGGTTTAACAGGCATTTTCTTCACAACAATGACTGAACAAATTTATATTTAAAATAATTTAGGAGTATTAAATTTATAAGGTAAAAAAAAAAAAATCTCCAAGCAATAATTCTAATATTCATTACAATCATTCCTGAAATTTGTGCGGACTAAGAAGCTAATATAACTAAAACTGCCATTGTGAGTGTGACAAAATGAAGGAGAGGTCTTGTTTGGGGTTGCTCGAAGAAATATGATTGCTGGGAAAAGTTTAACCTCTGATTTAACCTTTGGTGTAAAAATCAGTAAGAAGAATAATTTTTTATGTGTAACATCTTAACTCTAGGTTGCTGGATACTTGTTGGAGTGATTTCGTGAAAAGGGACGAAAATGCGTAACAGGAAGTCGGGAGAAGCGCGCGCTGTTTGATTTGACCAATTCAGCGCCTTGGGTGTGTCTCCTCGCTAGCCTCGTCTCGGGGTCCAACTCTACTAGCAATTAAGACGCCGGCTTACCGCACACACCAGCAAGTCTTATTAGACTTCATCCAGAATAAACTTGTGATTATTACGCTCAAATGTCTAAGTCTCAGGGCTCGTTGTGTTTGAAATCTGAGGATATATTTTTTATGTGTAAACAATATATTAATAATTATATTTACTGTTAAGCGTCTGACAACGCTCATCATTCTTAAAAAAAATAGGAGTAAGTAATATGGAATTATTTGAATAAATTTTTAAGTGCTTATCATTTTCATACTTGGACGAAATTTATTTTTATTATACATTTTCATACTTATTGCCGCCGTTTTTCAACGATCTTTTTAAATTCTTTGAAATCACAAGTATATGTGTCATACTTTAGTTTTCATAAATCTATTGTCTCCGCTCTTCCCCAAATTTAACAATAAAAAATATTTTTGATAAGAAAACTGCATTACTCCTTGTGTTAATGAAATAAAATTTTCATTAAAGATATAATTATTCAACAGAAAAATATTTCCAGTCATAACAGATTCATTTCTTTCAGGATTAAAGTCACTATTGCGTATTTACCATGATATATAGTCAGATGTTACACATCATATGCGACTACTGTAAGACTCGTTTATTTATTTATTTTATTCACACACACTAGCGACATCTAATGAAATAAAACAAAGCAAAGATCTCTAGGGTCGAAAGGGCCTTTAACCGTAAAATATCTCGAAAACCAAAGTGATCACCTATATTTCACCCACCATATCCTTTAAAAATGTTTTTCTAAAACATGTATATTTAATTCGAAAAAAAAAAAGGATTTCTAAAATATCCAGCTCATGATAATCGATACTTGTCTTTCCTCTGTTTTACAAGAGTTTACATATTTGGATGACGCATGACCGATCCTAGGGTGTAGGCCGCCCGCTGGCAAAGATCTTATGTGCCGCCCATTTAGAGTATTTTTTATATTTTGACAAAAACTTAAAATTGACGTTATAAACTCATATACGTAAAAAGTAAAACATTAATAAAACTGCAAATAGGCACAAAAATAACTTCTTTCCTCAATTTTTTGTTTCTAAATTGTAAAACTTATTATTAAATATAGAAAACTTTTAATTTTCTTCCAATGCATATTGAATTAAACACTCCCCTTCTTAGGTTATATTAAGCATATTAGATATTTTCGTGAAGCAACTTTGGAAAAAATTATTTTTGAGAAGGCATTGTTAAGAATCAATCCACAGCGCACCGCCAGTCCCGCTGATAAGAAAGAAAACGTTTTCTATTGTGGTATTTGCAACTCTGCCAGGAATTTTGCTATCAAGAACGATATGTGTAAAGAGTAAACATTAATGTACAAACACACTGTACACTATCATTCTATTTTTCTTAAACTATGCTATGCTATCTGGACTTATTTTGATTTTTCAATAACTATTTAAAATTCAGCATATTTATTCAATTTATATAATTTTTAGTTTAAAAAATTCGTTAAATGTTTTGCTTGCTTGATTGATCAAACTATATGCGACTACTCCTTGCTTTAGCCACCAGCGTACCGTGTACGTTCTGCACACTTGTTAGGATCTGCCCTGGATGCCAAATAATTGGATGGAAGAATTTATTGTGAATTGATCTATGAACTGAAAAAAGAAAGTTTAAAGCAGTGGGAATAACAATGAGTGTGAATTGTGGGAATGACTTTTATGTGAAGAAATTCATTCGGTTTTGGAAGTAGAGCCCTTTGTCCTGACGAATTCCAATCTCACCTTTAGGTCCAATGTTCATTATGTCAAAAAATAAGGTCCATTTTAAAATTATATATTTTTCTATAAAAATACGTTAAAAATATTTACAAGATAGTGTAAAAAGAATTAATCAAGAGAGATTATGAGGGAACTAAGCACTTCGAATGAAATAAGTACGAAAGAATAATCCAAGGAGATGTTGTTGCGCCCACTTTTGGAGTGCTGAGGAAAAGTGTTATCGACAGCGAACCTGAAACTGTTTTTTTCATACAAGAAGCAGTTGAAAGCAAACTCAGACCGTTTGAATCTAATGTAACATTTCAGAATGATGGATTACGTTGAAACAAGATATCAATCATTGGCATAACCAAGTAATTTTAGCGCGTTTTTCACATGTTGTATTTTACAATAATGCAACTAATGAACTTTTCTTCCAGAAAGTAGTAAAAAAAAAGAAAAAAATTTTTAAAAAAATTTTAAAACAAAAATTTAAAATTATTAAATTTAAATACGATTCGGCTCATCTAGGACACAAATGCGACCCAATGCCGAACACCCGAGGTCAATCGGTTAATTATTGGCTGAGAAAAAGGTACGACAAAATATGGAACGAAGACGAGGACTAAATTTGCGTCCTAACAGTGCTTTTTTTACACTACGTGAAAAACGCGCTAAAAATTAATAAAAATTATGATGCTCGTCTCATACACAGCTTTATCATAATATCTGACACAGTAGAAGTGAAATTTCACAGAATATTTGCAAAGAGATCGAAATAACCTTGAACGATGTGTTGGTTGATTTTGATTTGTTTGAAACTTGTCTAATAAACAATTGAGTACAAAAACGGATTATATAATTGATGATTTATGGAGAGAGAGGGAGCGGTGGTTGGTACTTTGCGCTCCACGCCAACATCTGCATTAATATCAGGAATTCCACACCGCTCCAGCACAGACCGCAACCCCCGATCACGATTGATAATGTTGACAAGTCCGCTCACCTGCTAAAGCGACTACAAGATCTTACGGGACAGAAGCTAGTTGGCCGAACTATTGGAAAAAGCCTCCGAGTCTACCCCCAAACCCCACTTGCATACAAAAAAATCAGACAACTCATCGACGAGGAACAACTTGAATCCTTCACCCACCAGCTTTCCGAGGAAAAAGACCTAAAGATCGTGATAACAGGGATGCCCGTCGACATGCCGATTCCGGAAATCGTCGAAGACCTCCACAACCTTGATATCACCGTCAACGAATGCAAAATAATGACGAGCCGTAAAACTGGACTTCCAATGCCTCTCTTCCTGCTGACCCTTCCTCAAACAGAGGACAATAAGAATATTTTCAACATCTCGGAGCTCTGTTTCATGAAGGTGAACCTCGAAGTCCTTAACAAGAAACATGGCCCTGCATAGTGTTTTCGCTGCCAGGGTTTTTTCCATAACTCCAAGTTTTGCACAAGAAACCCGAAATGTGTAAAGTGTGGGAATCCACACCTTACGCAGGACTGTAAGAAAACCCTCAACGAAGAACCCACTTGCTGTCACTGCCAAGGAAATCACCCGGCTAACTTCCTTGGATGCCCAAAGAACCCTCTGAATCGGACTCCTCCTCCACCCAAAGTCAATGCATGGGAAGAACAAATAAAAAAAAGGAAAGAACTCCAAGAAGCTGCGAAACAAAAGGCTCTCCTCGCAAATCAAGCTCCCACCCAGACTAGAACTCAACCAGCACAGACATCCAATCCACCAGTACAGACCCGGCCTAGAATCACCGCCAACAAAGCCCCACTGCTCCCTGAATCCAGTATACCTCCCCAGTCACCCAACGAAATCTTCAGCACCTTAAGCCAGCTTAAAGACCCAGAAGTTAAAGAAATGCTTGATGTCCTCACCCAATTCGTTAGAATCTCAAAATCCAACAAATCCCGAGCAGAAAAAGTCAGGGAGCTCTACACCCTTCTTCAAACTAACCCTTTAAATTTCCAGTCACAAACAAGAAAATTCCTCCCGAGACGCAGACTTCTCTCAAAGTAGAATGCAAAAGAACTCTTTTTTTTCCCCATCACTCCGAGTATTCTCTGCCCCCTGCTGAGAAAGAAAGAGCCTTCACTCCACCACGCTGACAACGGACGCACAGCTACCTCCTTCACAGCGGAATAGATGATTTCTGCTTACCTTCCTCCCCTCGTCACCCCGAGCGGCCCTTTGGGCCGCCGATGCTTGACATCTTTGTTTCTTTCTCATTTCAGGTACACATACGGAGAAGGAGCGCCCCCGGGCGTTGGCTCTCCAACATCAGCATATCCTCATTCTCCAAGTCAACCGCTCTGCGTTCTGTTTCGCCGGACCAGTAAGTGGCTTGACAACACAGATCTCATGAACATACTTACTTCTCACAATTGTTACACCTTGTATTTATTTTACACTCACGCCTAGATTTTCATCTTTGCATTTAAATTTAATTTTCTCACCTTAATGTATTTGAATTATTCTAATGTAAATTTTTTAGATTATCTTATTTTTAAATTTTAATTATAATTTTAAATTTGGTCTATTCACACCCTTTAATGCAGCAAAGGACTAAGGTAAAGCTGAACCCATGTAAACCTCAGTTTTTCTTGATTGGAGTTTGAGCTTCCCTGCGGGAAGCAGGTACTCCGACAAGCATTCAACTTATTATACTTTAAATTCAGTCCTCGCGTATACGCATAGTGTTGGTACACATTAGACTCTATTATATTATACTATATTATAATTTATTTATTAAAATTCTTTATATTTTTACACTCAACTGTTCACTGCACAGTAAATTCATGATTATTTAATATTTTTCACAGCACTTCCTTCATTTATTAAGATTTTCCCTTTTTAAATTTTTTCAAATTCTCTCATTTTCTTTTAACTTTTATATTTTAAAACTAAATACTCTAATACAGTACTGGGCTAAGGTAAAGCAAAGCAACATCCAATTTTCAGTTTCCACAAGGGAACAGGAACTCCTTGACCACTCTACGTATATATAGACTGGAAATCATACAATTTATAATTAACACTTCTTACTAAGAAGTGAAAATGCACTTTAAATTCCCTGGTTCCTTTAACGCGGAAAAATTGTGAAAAGGTGAGGGTAAGTCGATGTGTGATGTACCAAATATGAACTCTGTGTATAACTGCACTGTATTAAATCTTACTAACCCAGCGGTTACTCTGAATTGTGATTTGTGCAAAAACCCAGAACAGCCGCAGCGTCTCTTTAGTCCCATTTACATGCAAACCCGCAAAATACCGGCAATTTGGAATGGACTAAATTCATGTGATGTCACGATACCGTGAAAACTGTGTCACGTGATTACGCTGTCGTTTGTTTACTATTTGTTGTACTATTGCTAGGACTATTTTGCTATCGCAGTTTCACATTGTACTTTTTAAAATGTCTTATTTTGCTGAAATGGCTGCTCGATCAATAAAAGAAAGGATGATTGAGGGAAAAAATCACATTTTTCATATACCGGTGCAAAATAGGAGTGTTTTGAAAGCATGTTGAACGTGAGTATTACAAACCATCTCCTCACTGTTTATTATTTATACAATTACTTTGAAGAATATTTTCAATACCGCGCCAGCTTAAATCAAGCTTTATTCTAGCTATTTTTTCTTCACAAAAGAAACCTCTTCAAAAAGGAAAGGGAAGAAAAGCCGGTTTTTATCAGTATTTTTCATAGGAGTGGATCGAGACAGCGCTATATGCACTCAGATAATTTTCTTTAATGCAATGCAAGCGCCATCTGTCTTTCAAAATATTATTTATTTTTGTGAATATATCTCATGATTATTTTACAAACCTCAGTTTAATCTGCAGTTAATTTAGTTAATGAAAAATAATTTATTGTATTATAAAATAAATATGACTGAAAAAGCCAAATATATTGGATTTTGTAACTTTCATTAAAATATCTACACTTTTGCTTTGCGAGAAGAAAAATTAAAACATAAAATAATAGAAAAATAACCTAAATTTTTATATAACATGTAAATTAATTCAACTAGATATAAATTCTATTCTTTTTTCAAAAGAATTAAGTAATATGTCAGCTTATCAATTAGCTTTTTTAAAAAACCTTTTAAGAATAACTTTCTCAATATAATATAATGTACATGTATTAAATCTCATTGTATTAACCCGTTAACGTCCAAATTTTTTTTAAATCGAAATTTTTGAAAAATATTTTTAAATTGCATTTTATCTATCAGAAATAGAGTAATTAGGAAGTTGTATGCCTTTTCCATAATTAGAAGCTGAAATAATAGCAGATCTATAAATAGATCGCTGGGCGCTTATGGTAGTAAAAGACCAAGTAACTTTCATGTGGTTTTATATTTAAATAATTACAAATTTAGGGGGGAAATGTAACTTTCGTGAATTTAAAAACAACTAATGAGATTTAAAAGAGAAAATATTATTTTACTGATATAAACTTACTTAGCTACAATTTTATGCAGGCAATTTGTTTAAGTTAAGTGTGATGTAATAGAAAACATTTCAGACAAAGAGTTACATTACATTTTGTACAAAATGTACCCTTACATTTTTGAAACTGGCATCTTCTTTGGTTTTGGTCTTATTCCTATAACATGGTATTTTCTATCTAAAAGCACAGTCTATTACGTTTGATCTTGATGACATCATCTGAGGTCTTCCAATGCCTTTCTTAGAATTTGTTCCCCGAAGTACGCAACAGGGAACAAATATCTTCGAATGTCTTTTATACTTTTTATATTTCTTCCATGGGTACACAAATTTCTACATTACTTGACAGATCTTTTACCGATTGAGTAGTCATTTCATCATCATCAAAAATACTCTTCGTCAGTTAACTCATTCACATCAGGCGGTAAAGTAATTATATCAGACTCTATTTCCTTAGAAAACATATATTCTATCGCTTCTTCGGCGGTGTGAAACACTTTACGCCGAGACATTCTGGAAGAAATAAAACGGGGGAAAATGATATTAGTTACCACTAACGCCCAGTGATCTATTTATAGATCATGTTTAAATTTACATCTTAATTATAAAAACAGTTATTTTTCTGACATAAATAAACCAGAATAATTAAAGAGGCGTTGAAAATGTAAAACTCATGAAAAAAGTATAACTTACTTTAAATTTTTTTCCTGTTGGATACCAAATCGAAAGCTGCACTTTGAAGCTTCAAAATTGCGAACATCAGACGCTAGCTGCTGGACTGCTGTGGGAAAGAATGCTTCAAATCTCGTTTGGGGGTATGGCCACATGTCTAAGAAAAACAGCCAATGACAGTACGAAGTGATTAAAAAATATCGTTTTCACTGGGAGTTCTGAATAGGAGGTGATCTATAAATAGATCACTGAGCGGTAACGGGTTAAAACAACACATTTAAGCTATTCTTTTCAACACACACATTACAATATATTGAAATCAAATATATAATCACCAGGATATCATATTTTATTGCATATTTATGCCAATAGTTAAATGATTAAGCTGAGTATTCTTGTCGTAACAAATGCTATCAATAGTTTGCAAAATTATATGTCGAATTTAAAAAAATTATTTTCAGTCATATGTGAAATGAAAATCGTATTTTAATGTAGAACATACATTGGAAAATAATCTATTAAAAATTACGGGCATTATAAGTTTTTTTTTAATGCAAAATGAGCAGATGTACATGTCATGAGCAGATGCAGCTCTGTTATGTACATTCATTTCACTATCAATTTAAGAAAACAATAAGTATAAAAAATTTGATTACAGAAAATTAAAAAACAAATTAACTAATTAAAATAACAAGAAAGAAAAAACAATTAATAAAATAAAGCAAAAAATAACAAGAAATAAAAAGTAAAAATTTTCTAAAATGTAAATGAAATGCAATAAGAACTTCGGCAAAAATCATTCGACTAATACAGCAGTACAAAAATAGTCAATTATTTTAGTTTCCATATTACATAACAGATGGCGGTAGCATTGTATTAAAAAAACTTTCAGGGTGCAGGTAGAGCTGTCTCGATCCACTCCTTTTTTCTTCAGCCGGCTTACATGAGAATCTGGTGATTGGTTGATAGATTCACGTGACTATTAAATGTAACCATGGAAACACCAGAATTTTTAGATGGATTTTCATAAAGAGGACACACATGTGATTATGTTTTCGTTTACTTACATCAAACTCAAGCCAATACTTCTTTGTTTACTATTATTGCTACGACTGTTTTGCTCTTGCACTTTTACATTATACCCACTAAAATTTTCTATTTAACTATATAGGGTTGCTGGATTACAGTAAAGGATAAGATGATAGTAGGAAAAAAATCTTTTGTTTAATATCCGGGTAAAAATTCTAGTGTTCTATAAACATGGATAAGAATGGTAAAACATAAGGTTTTTAAACATTTCTTCACTGTTTATTATGTCCTGGCCACTTTGAATAGGCTTGTTTTCAATACCAACACTTAGAAACCGTCGCCACATCAAATCGAGCTCCATTCTATTTTTGTGTTCATAAAAGAAACTTCTAAAGGATTTTGGATAGATGTCTACAGGAATGTAAATACTTCAGATTAAATTTCTGTTTAATTTAAATTAAATTATATAGAGAACATACACATAAAAAGATAAAATATATTTATTTAACTTAAATTTTACTTATTTCACACATCCTCTGAGTAGTTAATAGAGATATTTTTGTATTTAATTATCTGAAATAAGAATACTAGAATCTATGTCACCATACATGTCACATTACAGCAAGTATATATATATATATATGTAATAATTCCCAGTAATATAATCCTTTTAAATATCTTTTAATTATCTGGTCCATCCCTTCAGGGGACCCCCATTTTAGTAATAAATAAGCCAGCCGCCTAAAGGCAGTATTTTAAACTACATCTAGCTACCCACTCAGATCATGTGATTTGAGGCGCATATAAATACCGAGATTCCTGGAGACCGACGCTCTTTTCTCTTCTGTATTTGTCCGTATCAACATATAGCCAGCTGCAGCTTGTTTTGTGTGTGTGTATTGTGTCATCCTTGTCTTTCTTTATGTCTTCAAGAGTATAATAAACAGATCTGAATAACCCAAGACTGCCACATCAATCTCATTTTTTGAAATACATTTCAACTGCCACGTCTATTTCATATATATATCTAATATATAAAATTCTCGTGTCACAGTGTTTGTAGCCAAACTCCTCCGAAACGACAAGACCAAATCTTATGAAATTTTGTGAGTATATTCAGTAGGTCTGAGCATAGGACGTAAACTATTTTTCATTCCGATATTGCAATTAGTTGAGAAGATATTAATTAAAAACCTTAAAACGCCTAATTATCTTCACCCTGCGTGTTAGTTTTCCCGCCTAGCGTCGTGAATGAACAGAGGGTGAAATTTTTCGGTACTATGGACGTTATATTTAAACAGTCATCCGATTTTTATTTTTTAAATCAGACAAAAAATAATTACAGAATCGAAAAGATCATTTCTTTCGCCACAATACGGTATAATTTGTTTTTGCAAAATAATGATATTTTCTATTTTTTAAGATTTTTTTAAAAAAGGGTTAAAACTGATGCGTTTTTATGAAAAAAAAAATTCTAAATTCGTTGCGTATGTATTTATTTTCGTTTATTAAAACGGTATTTTTACTAAATAATTTCATGCTTTTTAATTTTTGAATCAGTTATTTAAAAAATAAAATGCCAAAAACTTTTTTTCTACGATTTTTAAAAAAATCTCAAAGTTTTAACTCAACATTAAATAACTTCGTCATTTATTAAAATTATCGCACGAAACTTTTTTTTATGTTTGTAGAATAATGTTATTCAATTTCTGTGCGAAGATTGAAAAAATTGCTTAAAAGTTACGGATTTTAAAATTTTTTTGTGATTTTCGTAAAATACCGTTTTTGCGAGAAATGATTTAAACAATCTTTTTTGTAGAGTTTTTATTTGAAAGTGCTTTATTTTTTCAATTAATGTGTGAAATTTCATAACTTTAACGGGTAAGTTAAGCCCTAAAAAAATGAAAACTTTAAAAAAAAAATCTCAATTGCGTCAAGGTTATTCACTTTGCGTTAGCTGTTTGGAAGACGGGAAAGGTTGAGGTAGTTTTGAGTCTTTCACTGTGTAGTAAAAAGGGGAATTCCCTCATAACATTGCTATTTGGGGCGAGATGCTGATTCATATATCGCATCACAACCGATAGTTTTTTTTTTATTCTTAAAGATTGATTTATTGAAGAACAGTGGAATATAAGAAAAATATATCATAAAAAATATAAGGAAATATTTTTAAATATATTTTTATCACATAGTATCATTTTCTTTTGAATTTTATACTATGAAATGAATCAATATCGCGCGTAGCGTTTAAATAAAAAGAATTTTTAAAACTTTTAGAATCAGTGATTTAAAAAATAAAAAGCCAAAAACTTTTTTGAACAAATTTTAATAAAACACTCAAAATACTTAATTAGTAATAATTTCCTCTTTTATAAAGATAATTGCATGAAATTATTTTTCCCGTGTGTCGAACACTTCAAAAAATCCTCACAATTTTACTTCAAGATTTAGAATAGTAGTGAAATTTTGTAATTTGAAAATTTTCTACTTTTCTGTCTTTTTTCAACATACAACTATTTTTAAAAGGGCTACATTTTCGTTTCCGGGACTAAAAAATTGAAACAAAAGATTTGAAAAGTGAGCGAGTGATTTATAAATTCGCACTGTTTGCCTATTCGAGTGCTTTTGGCGACGGACCTCGAAATTTTCAAACATGGTCAAGTGACCAGGACGACACCTGAGCTTTCACCCATCTCTCCTAATTACCACACCAACGCAAGAACAAATTTGAAAAAAAGGGATTTTTTATGACATTGTTAAAGAAATCACTCACATCGTGCATACACACACATAAGTGCTATCATCCTGAGGG
>BMAO01033304.1:0-18354 GCA_019973975.1 Trichonephila clavata
GATCTAAGCGTGGAAAGAGAGTTACAAGAAACAGCACTACTCTCAAGAGGTCTATGTTGGAGTTAGCTAATAAATTTGATGATAACTTTAATGCAGGCTCAATTAAATCTTTTATGTTTGGAATGAATAAAACAGAAATTAAAATTATGACAGATATTTTAAGCAGATGTAAGTTTTTGGATTCCCATGGTATGCATATGATTAGAGATCTTAATAATTATCTAGTACAAAAAATGAATATCAAATTAGATGCAGTAGAAAATTACAACTACAGAATATTGTACCATGTTATTTATGAATAAATCCTTTAACAAATTAATTTTTCAGGTATATTTCAGAAATATCAATCCTTTTTTCCTATTAAAAATATTATTATTAAAAAGGCTTTCAAATATAACAAGAAACTTGGTAGATTTATTTTCAATTATAATCAAGTTTCGGAGCTCCTATGTCCGGAGCAGTGTAAATGCTATTTGTATTGTGATTATATCGATGCATATCATCAGCACGTTGTCACTGGAGACCTTGGCATTGTAAAAGATGATTTATTGAGAAATTTTATGGAAAAAGGTACTGGCTTTAGACTTATGATCACAAAAAATAAATCCAACGTTGTAAAACAAATCACAAGAGATTTGGATACTTTCTACCTTAAAATGGCTATTAAATACGGAATGCCGATAGAAGCATTCAATCAATTTAGATCTCTTGTAGCAATAGAAATTGGAAATTTGGATTTCAGCGTTGAAAATGAAATTATGTATAAAGATCTTAAAGTATCGATAGATAATATTCAAAAGGATTTCGTGATAACTTATGTTGATAAAGTCTCTGCTAATTATGCAATAATATGTAAATATTTTTATAGTAAATTATTAAGTGATCATATTTTAAAGAATAATGCATTTCAAAAGTCGATTCACAGTAATAGAGAAGATGATAATCGTCTTTTGGCTTTAAACAAAAGATTAAATATTCATCTCAAAACTATTAAATACCCACGAATTTTTTAACACCAAAATTCCACAAAAATCCAATAAAATTCCGTAGTATTACTAATGGGTATAATACATATATAACGAAGTCTGGGAAGATTTTACAATCCCTTCTTCAAAATACTATCGATGGCTTTCAACACACAGCAATAATTAAAAATAGCTTAGAGATTGTTAGAGTCACGGGGGATATGACAGTTTTTTCCATGCACGGCTTTGACTTCGAGGACCTATTTAATTCTATTGATATAGATGATATGATTAGAGTTCTACATTTAATTTATGATAAATATGATTTGCATAATTCAATGAAAAAGGAAAAATTTGATATCCTGGTTAATCTTGTTTTACAAGAAAATTTCATAGCATTTGATCAAAATCTTTTTAAACAGATCAGAGGATTACCTCAGGGTGGTCCTGCCAGTAATAGTTTAGCTAACTTATATTTACATTTTTTTGAAATTGATCATATTTTTGGTGATTCTTTCTTATTATACCGTTATATTGATGATGTAATAGTTTTTGGTAAAAATAGTGAATTCAAACCAAATATTATGTTCTACCCTGAGAATCTCAACCTTCTTAAAACTAATTTTAACTCTAATATGGTTGAATTCCTAGATTTAGACTTGCATCTTATTGACAATAGAGTAGTCTGTAACATTTATGACAAAAGAGATTCTTTTAGTTTCCATGTAATTAAAATTCCTGTATGGAACAGCAATTTGCATATATCAATTTACAGAAATATTGTTTTGAATTTTTTACTTAGGAATGATAACTTAACTACCAACAAAATAGATAAATTTAATAATATCAAGAAATTCTTCCAATGCTGCTTAGATCATGACTATCCTTTTAACTTCTTAAGAACATATATTCATCACAAATACATTAATCGTCTTGCTATTTCTGATTTCAAAACCACCATACAACAATAGGATTTCAAAGTCAGCATTTTAGTGGTTTTGCTGTGAAGATTCTGTTTTAACACTCTTCACACAGTTTATTTTTTAAACACCCTTCTTAAAAATCCTATAATATGAAAAATTTCTACATTTTTAGCAACCAAACCAAATTTCTACATTTTGACAACCAACCAATTTTCTACATTTGTGACAACCAACCAAGTTATAGCCTACTAAATTTGAATGTAATCTTTCTTGGCGTCTTCCTTACAAGCTGGTATAAAGGATGCGTTTAAGTGCAATTTAGATTTTTAACACAACATATATAAGCTTTCCATCGGTTTCAAGAGTGTTGGATCTCTCTGTGAGCAGAAGTTTTAAAATCTTTTTGGAAGAATCCTTTTACTGGGTAATTCTTTTGATATTTTTCTGCTTAAACATTTTGGGAGAATTTTTGCTTAATAGTAGTCGGTTGTTCTTTCATATTTCTATAAGATTTTTTTATACTTTGGATTTTTTATATGTTGGATTTTGTATACTTTAAATTTCTATTTATTTTATTTTGGTCTTTCCTACCGAGTTGCAAAGGGGAAGGTTGGCGCCTTCAAACTAGTTTAACCCCACTTATTGGTCCTAAGTCCGAAATTGCATTTTGACTCGCTAGCTTCTTATTTGTATTTCATTAGATTTGATCTTAATTTTTTTTTTTTTTTTCCCCCTGTTATGTTCTATTTTATATATAAATTTTTTCCATATATATATATATATATATATATATATAATGAATTAAAAACTGTGATAAATATAATATTATTATACAATTTATTTTGAAAGAAAATTACATATTTCATAATAAGTCTTATTATCAACAGATTAAAGGTCTGCCACAGGGTGGCCCAGCTAGTAATAGACTGGCTAATATATATTTACACTATTATGTGAATGAAAAAATTGATACAGACTCTTGTTACTCTTTTAGATACATCGATGATCTAATTATTTTCAGTAATAAAGTTGACTTTACTCCTATATTTAATTATTATCCAACCTACCTGAAATTAATGAAAACCAATTGCAATATAGAGTCAGAAAATTTCCTTGATCTAGAATTAAAAGTTTAAAATAATATGCTAAAAAGTAATATTTTTGATAAAAGAGACTCTTTTGATTTTAATATTATAAAAATGTCATATTGGAATAGTACCCTTCACATTTCAATTTTTAGAAATATCATTCTAAATTATATAAAAAGAAATAATGATTTAGTATCAGAAGAAGTATTGAGAATTAATAATTATAAAAAATTATTTCAAAGTTGCCTAGACTATAACTATCCAGCTAATTTTTATATATAAATATATGTCTTCAAAGTTATAGCTATTTAATTATTTTTTTAACGTATTCAATTCTATTTAGTTTATAGTATATAATTTTCTTTTTTTATTTCTTAATATATTTAGTCTATAGTATATAATATTCTTAATATATTCTTATATTAAGTTTAGTTACTAAAAATATATATAGATGGCGCCATTATTCTTAGTATTGCTGTGTTTTTTATGCATGAGACAGTACACTTGTGGAATCTGTATACATCGGGTAAGATTAGAGTTTCTTTGCTCATTTACATCATTGTTAATTATGGTTATATTCATTATTAACCTTTCTTGCAAATATTTTTGTTTACACATATTTATATTTGTCTGTTTCTTCCGGATTCCTGTAGTAATTTAATATTGCAATTTCTATTCTATTGCTGTTATATTCACCCACGTGGGTTTTAGGTTTTTGCCTTAGTTTATATTGGGTGCTATTGTGTCGAAAAAATTTCTGCTGAAGGAGAAAGTTGAGATCTCACAAACTTTGTTTAATCCTGTTTCACTGTTCTAAACCAGTGACAGCTCGAGAAATCATAATAGTTTTTCCAGTCTAGCTACATTTCTCTTTTTTGGTTTGTCATGGTTCCATGTTCTTGGTTCTTTCGGTCTGATCTTAAGATACTTGGGATTTATTAGTCTTCTTTTTAATTTATTTACTGCTATATATATATATATATATATATATATATATATATATATATATATATATATGAATTGCTTATGGTTTTTTCTATGAATGGCCAGATAAAATTAATAATCTACAATGAGTTCCTTTTATTTTATTTTGCCAAAACATGTAGAGATGAAAAAAATTTGATGATACAATATCAAAAGTGTTATTTTATTTATTTATAATAATTTACGTAATACGTCCTTAAAAAATGGCATATTCAATGTTCATTTATGTCTTAATTTATTATTTAATACATTAGAATGTGTTTTTATACAAAGTATTTTATTAAAAATATAAATTTAACTCGATATAGATTTTGTAAAAAAAAGTTTTTATTTCTAGTTACTTTGTTGCGCAAGAGATGATGATATAAAACTTATGATAGTACAATTTTGAATCAATAGTTTATTTATTCTAAAGTTAAAAAATATATAAGTTAAACCTACTAATTATATAACCTGTCATTGAAGAATATATCCATTGTGATATTTTTCAAATTTCAAATATGTTGAACTTATTAGATATTGTCAAAAAATAAACAAAATCTCAGCATTTATTCTGCATTCTTGTTTATTACTTTGCTTATAGAAAGACATGTAGGCATAAAACTTTTCATGATAAAATTTTAAATATATGATTTATTTACCATGAAGTTAAAAAAGGGTTAGTTCAAAAGGTTACTGCTAGTTTGAGTCTTAATTTTTCATCAATTCGAATATTTTTATATACTGATAGAGAAGTTTTAAACTTATTATTTATTGTTAAATAATGAAAAATAAATTAAATCAACATATTTTTTTCAAATTCTTGTTTATCTTTAAAAATGTTTTTTTTTTAATAAATTTAACCTTTCACTTTTATTAAATTTCTTAGGGCTTTAATTTCATTTGTTGTCAAACATGCAGATATAATGAATTTTGGTAGCAATGCACCATGGGAAAATTTCACAATGAATTCGCTTTCCTCCCTATTCGCCCTGCTTCCAAGAGGGACATAAAATATTGCCCTTTTTTAAAACCGGTAAAAAGCCTGCTCGACATGTAAACGGGTCTAGAGAGTATTAAAGCCTATATTTGGCTGGCAAATTTCTAACATGTAATCGGAGCTTATGCTATATTATTAAGGAAATCCAAAGTAAAGACTACCTTGCTGAAATTCCTCGTTGCTGCAAGCGTCATCGCACCGTACGAGTGGATACTGGGCGAGCTGCAATCTTGTCAATTTCCAGACTAGTAATGGTCCGTGATTGGGTTGTACGGTTTTGCTGGACTAGATCACAATATGTCTATTTTCTCGGCTGTTACCTAGGGAAGGGCATGGAGATCTGGAATGCTGTCCAGTACGATCTTCAGCAACCCATAATTTTCATATTCGCATGTGAGGGTTTAGATTCCGGTCAGTTCGGCAGCAATATTGTGGAGCGATAAATCATTCTGTCAATATTCAATGATCTTGCACTTTTTTGAAATCCGACACTTTCCGATAAGTATTTCGTCTTCTTGTATGAAGTATAACACAATATTCTGAGAAAGTTTTTGACCTTTTTTTTACAAATTTATTTGTCAGTAGAAATTTACCAGCCTTTTCTTTTATGCAGAGCTTCGGATGTTGTTTATTTCTTCTGCGCCACCTAAATGCGCGGAAATACTAATGATTCACATACCCGAACCTCTTCTTCATTGCATGGGATTTTGACATTTGCCAGATCTTTCATTCTTGATGTTGTAATTTTAATGGCCAATAGCGCTTATTCATTTCTTTATCTTACAAACTCTAAAATGAAGTCGGAATTCATAGTGCATTCTTCAATAGCGCGTTAGGTTTACTTTGTTTACATTCTACATCAACACATTCATTATATATGTACTCACTCAATACCTCTTTTAATCTTGAAAAATAATCTCAACACCTAAATTTCTGTTCTGAAATCCACCCCAAGTGATCTAACTTTTAATTCATGTGAAAAAACTACCTTTATTAACTAATAGTATTTGTTACTAGCTGTACTAGTTTATGTATAATGATAAATATCAAGCTTTATCTCACTTAGAAAATTTCCTTTTCTAGAATTATAATCAAAGGCATGGAAATATCTCTGTAACTAATGATATGAAATAAATTTAAAAATGCGCTGTGTATTCATTGTAATATACCTGTATACCTAGTTTTAAAGTAAAAATAATCAATTTTTTTATAAATTAATTAAAACTTTAAATTTTTGTAAATGATGCCAATTTAAATAATATATTAATAATGGATTTTTAATATTTTGTATTGACGTTTAAAGAATTACATTGATTTTGAATAAATATGATTTGAATTAAAGCTAGTATTAGGAGCCATTTTTTCTTTCCTTTTTGTAGAACATATCATATGAGTGTGAGAAATAAATGTATCTTACATTGCTTCCTATTTTTTTTAAAAGAACATATCTTTACCACAGTTAACATACTCTTCAAAAAATAATGTTATATAATCTTATTAGAAATATTTTAACATATCATTTAAATACAAGTTTATGAGGGATTTAAGACACACAAATTATACGTATTTTACCGCAACATGTAAAAATCATTCGTGTCATTAATACATTCTGAATAATGCTGATTACAATAGAAAATATATTTGAAAACTTACTAGGTATAAAAAAAAATTCTTTTATAAACATGCTGTTGGTAATTCCATTAAAAACGAGAAGCATGCGCGTTTGACCTAGAATGGCAAATATTTCATCTATCATTAGAATAACCTTAGCTATCTTGAAATATTTAGCCATCATTATCGTTAGATTAAGCTAGCTACGTATTTCTTAGCTGTATATGGTTATTGAAGAACAATGTAATCAAGAACGTTTTCATAAAAATGCTCCATGTTATTGTTAAACGCTCCATGTTATTGGGATATTAAATCAGGTGGAGCATTGTACGCATCTCTTGTCCCCAAATAATACGAAGTATTTATATTTTACGGAGACATAACACTGAAACATTTTGTAATTAAAGTTACATTAGTATATTTATTATATAGATTATTTTTCGAATAGTTAGATGAAATAATTTATATATTTACACAACATGATATGTAAGATTAAGGAACTTGTTCAAAATTTTTTTAATATCTCTATAAATATTTATTAAATGCATAATGTGTATATTATTTAACTGAACTCAGTGGCACACAGCCCATGGAGGCCAAGGTCTAATGAATGTGCTCGTTTCGTGACCATGGGCCCTGAGATGCATGATCAGATGTTCCGGTCAAATAGTCTCAGTCTGGCTCAAAACCCCAGTATTAAGTTCCGAAGCTAGCTTGGTACACATTCATCGACCCACTGAAGGGATGAAAGGAGGACTCGGCCTTGCCCAGCCCGAGGTTTGAGCCTCGAAACATTTATATTACACTGAAAGTAAATGTCACTATATAACAAAATAATATGAGTTAATAAAAATTATTTTCCGTAGATGTAATGGAAACTTTCTCATTTTTACAAAAATATACGAGTCAAATAATTAATTTTCGTGTTCATATATGTGGACTATTTTCTGAGTGTGTCACTACCAGTTTCAATATAGAAATACAATTTTCTTAATTTATTATCTATCTTTTAAGAATTTATTTTTCTTATATTTTAGAACTATTAAAATAATATTAATATTGGTTTAAAATAATTAATTCACTTTTTATTTTAAGCAGCTTAAAATAATTAAATGAAGACTTATTTGAATTGAGTAAATATTTAAAAGTAAAATTGCTTTTGTAAATCTCATTTGTAGAAATTTCTTATGGAATGCTAATACACAATTTGCTCAGATGAAAAGTTTTCAAGTGGACAATACTATAAATAGAAAAAAATCTTTATGCTGTTAACAGAAAAATCAATTTACCAAAACCAGTAAAATGCTTTGTGAAAAACATCTGAAACCTTTTTTCAATAGTTTTCCAATATAATTTGACTCAATTGTAGTTGCTGGGAATTTAATTAGACCTTTCTTCACCACATTGATTTTTTTAATTAAACTTTCTTTTACTCTTTCTTAAAAAGCATATTCCTTCTTTTTTCTATTCTTTTATTTCTTAACACTGCTTTTTTATATAGTAATTTCTAGTTCAGAAGATGGTTTTTTTTTCGGGAGTAAAAAAAATCTGTCACCCGTTGATAAGAAAAAAAAATATTTTGATCACCACTGACTTATTTTACAAGATTTGACTCAGTTCAATTCTTTTAGTTATCCACCTCGAGTCATTAAAAAGGTTTTAAAGTTTGTCTTTAAAATATCTGAATGTAGAAATTCCCAAACATAGGGTTGCGCCCCCATAGGGGAGCGGGATAACCCTACAAGGTTAGTGTGAGGGTATTGAACCTCGAAAATAAAAGTTTATTTAATAAATTATTAATTAACTGAAAGGAAAAGAACGAAATTTACATTCTTATATAATAAAAGATAAAATGCTTGTTTACACTGACCAAAATGTATTAGTACTGCACAATGTATTTGATAATTTATCAATAATAAAATAAGAACAAGTTTAATAATTTCTAATGATTTCCATAGGCGCGTATTTTAGAGTAAAGTTTTTCAAAGGTAGGCACGAATATTATAAATTGACAGTAAGTAGATTTATTTCTATATATAATTGTGATTTATATTTTTCTTCAATCCACACACCACATAAAATTTATTTTCACAAGGTAGACTGATGATAATGGCAGTAGTATATGATTTTTTTCAATGCACAAAACCCACAAAGAGTGATTTATTACCAATTTACTTTTTTTATTTCGCCGCTATACCTGTCATCTATGAATATTTCATCTCCGGCAGTTGAGAGCTCTTTTAGAAACTATTTAAAGGAATCCTAAGTGACTAGTAACTTGATATCAAGTTATCGTCAGCTAGAAAATACTGTAAATTAAACTAGAATAAACTGAAGGGAATGAGCTATTTTTTGGTGTTAAAGCATACTGCAAAAAAAGCATATGTTCGAAGAATTAAGTTTATTACAGTATTTTTTTACATAGATATGTGTATGACAGAAAGTATCTCATAAAAACCAATGAAACAAAAATGTTTACATGAACTTGATGAAATTTGATACAAGATTTTCACGTTTTCTTGAAAAATAAAACATTTATTGAGTTTTTTTAAAAGAATCTGGTATTTTTCTTTGTATTGTATTTTTCAGTTTCATAAGGCCAACAAATTGTCCGATCGGGTCCATTTGTAATTCTTTTCACTATTGGAACTTACGTATACATAAATAACTGTGAATACTTTTCATACTGTGATTTTTCTCATTTCGAATGACGTGAGAACAAGAGCTACATAATTCATTTAATTTTCGTCGTCAGAGTCTGCCACTGGTATTTTTTGAGCTTTGAACAAACTCCAAAATCTCTTTTTTTTCTCTGACATAAAATAAACTGGTGCTGTACACTCCTATCATCATCTACTGCAACGAAATCTTCCGATGATACAGTAGGAGAGTCCAATAATACAAACACTTTTTCAAACTCTTCTTTAAGTGTCGGCTCCGAAAGGGAAATATTTTCGTGTTAAGTGATTTCGTTTCGTTTTAAGAGAAAAAAAATGCAGGAAAATGTATAGCAATTCGTCGTCGGAGTCTGCACCAATGATATTTTTTGAGCTTTGACTAAACTCCAAAATGTCTTTTTTTCTCTGGCATAAAATAAACTGGAGCTTTACACTCCTATCATCATCAACTGCAACGAAATCTTCCGATGATACAGTAGGAGAGTCCAATAATACAAACACTTTTTCAAACTCTTCTTTAAGTGTCGGCTCCGAAAGGGAAATATTTTCGTGTTAAGTGATTTCGTTTCGTTTTAAGAGGAAAAAAATGCAGGAAAATGTATAGCAATTTGTCGAGACTGTTGTATCATTTCGTGTTAACAAATATTTCGTATTAAGCGGTTTCATGAAAAGCGTATTTTTCTGTACTATTCAAAATTCTTTGTCAACATGGATAAATGATTATATTATTTAAAGGTAATGCACTTCAAAATATATATCAGTTAAACAAATAACATATATATATACAAAACTTAATACTTATTTTGATGAATTGTACGGTTGATAATTAAGGTAGTATTGTAGCTTTAGCTCACATACACACATCACAGTACATTATAATCGCATTTAAAATATTGTTATTGTATTTGAGGGGGATTACGATGAAAGTGTTGATTGAAAATTGGGTCACAAATATTTAAATTTTGAGAAGTACTGTCTTGAAGAAAAGTTCTTATTTCGTATTATTTTGAAATGCAGTGAGAGAGAGTGAGAGAGAATTTAAGTAATTTTCAGAAAGACAGTTTTAACGAAGAGGAATAAATTATCTTTAATAAAGTTCTGTCTAAAAACAACCACAAGAAAAAATAAGATGATATAAATTTTCCCTTATAAAATACACACACACACGCACACAAACATATATATATATATATATATTAATGTTATCTTTTGCGGATGTTTAATAATGGGAATAAAATATCACTGATAATTTCAAAATATGAAACACATTAAAATTATTTATTATTTTTAACTTTTCATGTAGTATATTTTAATAAACTAAATGATAGTTTTGTATTGTTTATTACATGTAACTTAAATTATACAGTGAATCATTTAAAGTAGGTAAAATAAGAAATTGTAATAAAACATCTCTTGAGCAAATACTTTTAGTTAAAAAGTTTCTATAATGACAAAATTTAAATAATTTACTGAAATTAGTTCCTATTCAAAAATGCAATAAAACAATAGAAATAAAAAGAAAATCTGACTACTTACTATGTTTGATTTATTTCAGTACTTCTTTAAATCAGAGATAAAATAGAGGTAAATAATGAAAACGAAGGTGTGAGAGAAGCTAAGATATATAATTATAAAATAAATATCTATTATAGTAATTTGAAGAAACTAGTATTTCAATTAACAAATATAATACTAGTATTTTAATTAACAAATAAATAATTATATTAAAGAGAAGATATGTTGCTCACAAAATTATTTATGTAGATATCTTCATAAAGATTCAAACTACATTTGTACTGAAATTCTATTTCGTTCAGATATTTAAATATGAACATTTGGAAAACAAATGTAGTTTAAAATTAAATAAAAAGAAAAATTAGCAGTGAAATAATTAAAATAGTAATTGTGATTAAATATATAAAATAAACATTTTTCACAAAATAAATTTTTACAAAAACAGGAGAATATAACGCAACTTTTTTTTTTGTTCTAAAATGCATTCAACTCACACAAATTGTTAGCGCATTTCTGAAGAATAATGCATTTTACAAATATGGAATTGAAATAAGGTTATTAACTTACAGGCTTTAATTTTTTAAAACAATATTTATAACACCTTTGGGAAATTAGTCCATAAAGTAAAGTCAGATTACTTAGTTTATATATATGAGTAGTTTAATGGATTCCTTACAAAATCGGTTAAACAAATGAGGTAATATATATTTTTTCTAAAGTAGAAGGTAGTATACACATTTTAAATAAATTAATTTGATTCACATACGAGGCCTTATTTGCAATTCAGATGGCGGCAGAAACTCATTAGCAGCTCTCCTCGAAAATGCTGTTTTACCACTAAAAAGATAACCATTCTCTCAGGAGAAGTCTCAAGTCACATGGTTTGAGTGCAGTATTTCGTCGAATTTGCTGCGAAATATCCTTTGGGGACGTAATTAGGTTATTTTTAACGTGATTGGTAAATTCAACACGTACTATATGGCTTATTTTGTAATAGAGAGTTGAGAAAAAAATCTCAAAGTGAAACTACATTTTAATTTTGTTTTTTAAGAAGGCGATGCATTTTCAACTCAGATATTTTTTGTAACTTGGGATTTTAACTTTATTTCATTAAATATTTTTATGCTATAGACAATTAATTGATTTTGGGCAACTTTCGAGTTCTAAGAAATTTGAATGTTCTTCAGGTCATAAATATGTCGAATATTTGTTTTTTCTATGCTAAATAATTCAACATACTAAAATATTTAACTATTTTTTTATAAAAAAATACGTTTGTATGCGGTGCAATTTGAAATATGTATTATGAAATACATATGTTAATGTCTCCATGGGTCATTTTATACTCTCAGATTAATATTTTTTTTTTATTATTCGATGTTATAATTTGGATTGAAACCATATATAGAGAATATAAATAAGTTTCAAATGTTTCACAAAATATGGCCTGAGCAAGTTCAGAGAGAAATGCGCAGGTGGGAAACATCAGCTGGTATGTAAGTTTAGACCTCTGGCAAGATTATAATTTTGAAGTATTTGCGATTTAGTGTTACCTCAACATAATATTTTCCATGCGAGAATGTCGAGTTTAAAGCTGAATAAGGGTCATGTGCGGCATCTTTCGATTTACTTCTTTAATTTAAAAAAAAATCAGCTGAGCTCATTTCTTGTAGAAGCATATGTTGAGGTTGCGTTGAGTAAGAAAATTGTCGTGGGTTGTTTGAAATGTTTAAGAACGGTTAATATAACGTCGGAGACGAATAATATAATGGGCGATTAAGATAAGAAGATCCATGCCGAACACGAGAATCTGCGCTTATAATAGGAGTGATATATAAAGCAAATTTTCATCTCTTAAAATCGTTTTGAATGACTTAAAGTTAAGAAAATTGAGTTTTAAATGAACTGAAACCAAGAAACCTTGAATGCTGATTTTGCACATGTTGAATGTTGTTTGTCAGTTGTAAGAAAAGAGATTTTTACATCGTATAACCATTGGCCCTAAATAATAGAACCACTACGATATCCCCAAAAAGAGAAACAAATTATGCAGATAGCGTGGCTATGTTTCAACAGTAAACATTCATGTTGCATATTTGGTGGGATCAGCTTGTATTATAGTTTTCTCAAAGAATACAGAAGCCTTACTTGGACACTCTATTGAACACAATTGTTGACACTTGGTTGTGAGCACTCAAGTAAAAATACTCTCACTTCCATTCCAGACACAATCAAATTATTATCTTGCATCATAATACTCTTCCACATGTTGTGGCGCTGGTCAAACCTGACTTGGTTACTCTCACAATCTGGAAGTTGTACCCCATCTGCCGTATTCCTCAACTATTGCACATTCTGATAATCACTTTTTCCAATTGATGGTACATGGCCTGTCGATGCAGAGCTTCACATCATAAGAAGGTATAAAAAATTTGGTCGACCCGTGGAAAAGCCTAAAAGAGAAAGCGGTCCTCCGACGAGATATCCGCATTTTAGCATAAAGATGGGTAAAGATTACATCAACGTTACTGTAAGCTTAAGGTATCCGAACACGCTGAAAATGACCAAATTCAGTCAAGACAGATATTTTTGTTTTTTATTTTATTGAATAGAGCTATCTTTTGACTTAACGAAACATACTTTGTTTTGTTTCTACACTACCTAGAGGCCACGTTACAGTCAATTTTATAAATTTAGAAAAACCGGAAGTGGGTTTTTGATCTACCAGAAGTGGGCATTTAAATTGCTCAAAATCTATCATGGCGAGTCCAATAACTCAAAATATTACGAATGTATTTCTATAAAACTTTTTGAACCTGTTATTTATGTTATTTACTAGAGAATGTACTAAAATATTTCTTTTTGTACGAATGCTTTTTGAGTTATGGTTTGTTATTTAAATAATGGTCTCATAAAAAATGTCACATTTCTTATAATGTTTACTCAATAAGCTCTAAAATTTTCAAATTTTAATAAACAATTAAAATTTTAGTACATTTTTCTAGATAAATGCATCTAATTTGTTTTAGTAATAATTTTACTAATATATGTCTATTACTTTTTTCTCTAACTGCTTTCAAGTTTTTCAAAAATATTGCTAAAATTTCACCTATAATTGTGATTTTTATAAAATTTAGGTAATTTATTTTAAATTTTGATAGTTTAATAGTAATATTTATTGGTATTGAGTCCTAAAATAGCATTTATAATGTTTTAGTATGCTATTTTGTTAAAAAGTACTCCGAACGTGTTCGGATACCTTAAATTAAATTACGTTAATTTATATATTGATATCTATAAATATTCAAGTTAATAAAATCGAATAACCAATACATTAGCTGATAGAATCAGTCATCAATCAATTAAAAAACTACTAGCAATTAATCAAAAAATTCAAAATATCATTACAATTGAGAAAGTTGACGTAGCGGGTTTTAATCATTTTTTAATATCTAAAGAATCATGCTAATACGGATAACCAAACAACACATTAGTTGATAGCGTCATTCAGTTGAAGAACAATAGTACAGAAAACCAAATGGATACATCGGTTAATGGAGTAGGGTCTTATTTGGCCATGTAAGTTAGAAAACTATGTTTTATTTTATCATGGTTGCGTTTATAATACAGATATGCGCAGCTATGCTTTGTAATATCGGAACTTTTAACAATTAACTTGTTTCCAGCAGGTACTGGTTGCCGTATTTAAGTTTCGTATAAATTACTTCAATAGGTCTTTTTTTATCGAATACATTTACTGCCTCTGTGACTCTGTTTCTAACAATTCAGGATCAATTATTCGTGGATGAGTCAACGTCCAATCAGAATTCTTAACAGAAAGAAAATAAGAAAAACGAATTCTTAAATCTTAACGATAATGAAACCACTAACTTAAACATTAGTTAAAATGCGTAAAATACTTAATTTCGCACTTAAACGGAGCAGATAAGTTAACAAGCAGTTTAGCTAGTTAAATTGCGCATTACCGGTCTTCAACCTTTAAGGGTAACATACAAACTTAGAGGCAAAAGCGAGCCATATCAGAGACCCCAGACAACATTTTGTGAAGGTATATTTCGAACATTTTTAAATATTTTTATTTAAAAGTAAATTTAGTTTTATATTGCAATAAATAGTGGTTATAATATCAGGAGTAAAAAGAAAACTCTCAGCAACTTTATAATACCAATGTGTATACCGCGCATCTTTTCCTGTAAGAACTAAAAATAATTAGATAAAAATTTTTTTTTTAAATGTTTGCACACGTTTATGACCACACGATAGAAGCGTAAACTTCTGATTTATACTGGTCAAGGTAATCTAATTGTTTAAATGTATCCTGTTTGCTTACACGCCATTTTCGCAGTTAACTTTTTCGTACTTATTCATCGGATAATTTGTTTCTTGTATCCATTATCTGTAAAGGGCAATGTTTAAATAATTATAATGCACAAATTTGTAATTTATGTAATTTTTTCATGAGTTGTGAAAATTTCGAAGATATATGACGTAATTTGAAACTCAAGGAGCATTTTACGTAACAATGTAAAACTAAGAAAAGTGCATTTGAAACTTTTATTTAAAAAAATTAAAAAAATTATTATGTAATTATTAATCAGAATGACAAAATTCTTTGACAGAAATGTCTATGAAACTTAATACTCACAAGAACGTTGAAAAAAGAACTGAAATGTCAATTCTGGGCCATGATAGGAGGATGTCTGGAAAGGTCAAATTCTTTGAGATAACATTAAATATTAACTGTGAAAAGTTATATAAAATCATAAAAATACGGTTTTTGAATTATATCATTATTGATTACCATTTCATAAATTCTTATTAGATCGTTTACTTTTGAGAGAGAAGAAGAATAGTCATTTATTTATACACATCCATGTATACTTATTAAGTTAAACCTCATAAAATAAAAATATGCTCGTGAACTAACAGTTTAAAAAACGAGAACAGAAGAATAAGATTATTTAAACAAACCCATTTAAAGATTTAACACAAAAATTAAACTTTCTAGTTATCTTCACTCTTACCTGGCTTGTTAGATTGCATAAACAAGACTTAAAATAATGTTTGTTAAAAAACTAATTTCATCTCATAATTTCTGCCTGAAGGGAAACTTTTTCATTCTGAAGCGGATTCTGAATTATTTAATAGCATTAACTGTCCGAAATTAAAAATTCACTGTAAGGCTTTTCTCTCAAAACGAAGAAAATCGACTTTTATTTATCTTCGTAACAAATCGTTATTTTTTATTATAAACTCTTAGCTCCACGAAAACCATAATTCCCAATCAGTTGCTAAACCCTCCAAATCCGCTTCTGCAACACAAAAGCTTTATTCTCCATTCAAAATCAATCTCTTAAATAATCGCACTGCACAAAACACCAGTCTTCCTTTTAAATAATGTAGTACAAAGTCAACATACCTATTCCAGCTTATAGATTTTTTTGGAAAGCATTTTTTCTCTTTTATTGCTTATTTTGCTATATTCGTTGAAATGACAAAAGTATCCTATTATTTATAGACTGATTGTCAATGCGGAAAGCAATTAGTTTTAAGAAAACTTAGAAATCTCTTTCAAAGAGATTATAAGATTATTTATAAAAGGAAATAACGTGACAATAAAGCGTCTTTCTTTACAATTTTTTTAAGACGACATTTTTGTTTATTTTTATAATTGTGCGTGGAGTTTGTATTTGGACAGATAAAAGAAGAAAATTTGATCGCATGTATTGATTTAAAACATTTCTTAATTCAGTAATAATATTGTGATAAAATTATTTGATCTTCTGTAATCGTCCACAATTTTTTAATCTGTGTAATAAATAATATAAAAAAATGTCTAACAGTTAACTGTTTTTCCTGCTTCCATGAGAAACTAACCATGAAAAACTCCTGCAGTTAAAATTGTAATATTAAAATGTATTCGAATTTTTAAAAAATTTAATTCATGATATTGAAATTTTAATGCTGATACTGTAATTGCTTTTAAATGGGACTCAAAAGTGTTTAATGATCATTTAACGAATTTTTCAATTATATCTCAAATTTATTTTCTTCAAATAACAATTTAACTCTTAATAATCGTACATGATTTACACTGCTATTAAAATAAGAAGAAAAAAGAGTTCTGTAAAATAAAAAACAAGTCGTCTATGGTTGGATATCCAAAAAAGACAGAAATTAGTAGATGTGATGCATCATATAAAGTGAGCCAAATTGCTGCAATAATTATAAAAAAAAATCATTTATAATAACTATTTAATTTAATAATGCATCTTTTGTATCAGTGGATAGGTCAGTTTCAGTAATTTTGGGAGAAACTATTCGAAAGGATATTTGTAAGAAATACATAATTTTTTGCCGAAATGTTTTCATTTCAAGAGAAAAACTAATGTGTGCTTCGGTTAAACGAAACAAAACCATTCAGTGTAAATTGTGAATTTATTGAATAAAACATCTTAGTGAAAAATAAATAAAGTGCCCCTTTGAAAGGTTATTAAATTTCAATTATCTGATTCGTATTTTCTTCAATGTGCATGCACTTCCTTATATTTCATTTTTATACTATATAGAGAAGAGATGTGGAATCAAATATAACAAAATCATTTGAGTTTAACTAGTCATGTATCGCAGAAATTTATTCAGCAAAATTTAGAGCAGAAAATGGACAAATTATTCTAATGGCTATTATTTATATTGCACTCAAAATCAAAGTGTAGAGAAAATTTTGAATTCATTTATAAAAATTTAGTTGCCCACTGAAGCCTGATAGGCTCTTCTGAACAAATTACCTACGATTTTAAATGGGGTTTTTAGTGTAGATATTTTTATTTTTAAAATCAAAACTAAATTTAACTATGCCAAATAATCCAAGTGAAAGCTCGACGAAGTATGGAACAACGTTTGACGGAGTTTTTTTTTTATTGATACATAAATAATTTTGAATTTATAAAGTATGTACAAACTATTTCAGCTACCATAAACCTATTGTTTCCTTCTTAGAATACAATTAATTCACAAATATGATTGTATGTTTCGCAAAAAAAATATTACTTTATGAGTACAGACATGAATAAATAATTTTATAAGACACAATACTAGTATACCTTTGTTTTTCATTCACCAAACTAATGCCAGAAATAACATTACAAAATTTGAAGTTTTAACTTCTATTGTGTGGTCATAAACACAAACTTTTTTTATTGAGAACATTTAGAAATCCTCGTGCACCACAAAAACCAAATGGTGGTTTTAAGAAGTAAGCATGAAGCGCACGCAGTGAAGGAACTTTAAAATCAGGAAATACTGCAACAAACACAGCCTTGCCTTCTACATGATTGAAACCCAGGTAGTACGGCACAGCACAGTCAGTGTTACTAACCCTTATACAGGGATGAGTAGAATTTTGATAGTTGAGCACAATAAATATTCATAATCAGGCATGTGGCTTTCAGTAACCCAATATGTATATATATTTGGATGGATTAAAAACATTTTTCTTAGAATTTTAAAACCTACCTATCCAGAAACTATGTTCAATGATACATAAACGAAAAGAAAAGTAAAATGAAAAATAATTTGTTCCTTAATACT
>BMAO01033305.1:0-33409 GCA_019973975.1 Trichonephila clavata
TAAGTGGCAAAGCACCTTTTAAATTAACATTAAAAACTTTGACCCATTGAATTTGTTTTTACATTTTTAATAAAAGTTGAACTATCTTAAAACCAGTGTCAAAGGAATGCTGACGTCTGACTAGCATATGATTTTTCACACACAGGTTAAGTTAAATCTTCATCACAAACTTAACAAAAGCCGTTTTATCCAATGATGCTGCCATCTAGAGGAATAATATCGACAGTAAAAATCTTTAACTATAATTTAATGAATTAATATTTGAAAAACTGTATAACCAAGTATCATCCACTAAAAGTTTTTAAAAAATGTATTTGTACTTGAGTGGATGAATAAAAAGTACTTAACGAATCAAAATTTGATCAAGAGAGAAATATATATAGGAAGAGTGTGAACTAATAGTAGGAATTGAAAAAAAAAAGACAGGATCCGCCATTTTTTTTTTTTAAGTGAACGAAGAAGTCAGGTTGGTATCTCTTCCATTAACTTCAATACGTCAATTTAAAAAGATTCTGAGATCCAATTGATGTTAGTGTACACAATCACCCACCATCAAACATTCCATATGATAAACCTTATTGAACTGAATAACTTCATGACTCAACTGCAGCGCCACCTGCCATGAAGCACGCAATCATGACCATTTCGGTCACCTGGACCAACACATTAACACATGAATTTACAAGATATATAATGGGGGAAATTTCAAGTACATATTGTAAAATTGTTTTTTTCTTTTTGCTCAAAACTTTTCAAATAGCTGTCTACATACTTCTTTCGTTTAATTCAGTTGTAAAAATTACAACTGTTAAGTATACTTTTAGATTTGAAATGATAATATTTATAAATATTTTTATAAATTAATTCTTATACTCGGCTGTTTCCTGTTCATTTTTTTTATAAATAGTTTCAGAATGTTAATCAAAACATTAAATGCCATGAAATATAATTAGACAGAACTATTTTAACGAAATACAGTCTACTCTCGATAATTCAAAGCTTCGATAATACGAAACTCTCGCTAATTCGAAGTATATGCTCAGTCCCTAAAAAAACTCTTGATATTTCGAACTAAAACAACACGTTTTGGTACACTCTATATTTCGATGTAAACTCTGTGACTGGCCAGACTACAACACGCTATAATTCGACGTTATGTTATAAAACTCTTGACAACTCGAACACTTACTCTCCTGTTATAAACAGGTTGGAGTTTACAAATCGCGTTGAGTTGTCTCTGCGCGTCTCCCCTGTAACGTAGCCCTTTTGATAACCATCTGTCTGCAACCCTTTTTTAGTTTTTCCTGTTCCTCAGGCAAAAAGACACTTATTCTTTTCATTCCTTTAAATGGACAACAGACCAACCGCACCTGTTATCAGCCATTCATGTCTTTCGTTTAACACGTGGTTTTGCCACATATGTGTTCAGAAAGGATAATCCGTTATTGTGAAGAGATGCGTAGGATTGTGTATGAATGTATTTAATACAGGACTTTTAACTTCTGTAAAATATTTGTACTGTGTATTATATTAATATATATACTATATATATATACTTTAATATGTAATTTTTAAAAATACTTTAAAATAATTTTGTACATATGTGCACACACTTTTGTTTTATTTCATAGTTTCAAATTTAAATGTGTTAGAAAAAAATTTCTCTTCGTGTATTTTGGGAATTTTTTTCTACCCTCTTAATAATTTGAAGTTTTTCATTGGTCGTTCCAACTTGGAATTATCGAAGTCGACTGTACTTGTAAAGAGTTTTTTTTAAATAGTTAAGAAAATACACTATATACAGGTGTACAGTCACATGGGACCGTATAGTAAATAAAAATACAGTGGACATAAATGTTAATTGAAAGAAATTTTTTAATCTTTGCACCGAGAAAAATTTTAGTAAAAAAAAGAAAAGGCAATTTATATCACAGTGCATTTTAAAAACATGCGCAACTATTCAGTATTAAAAAACAAAAAATCTATTTTATCTTTTTCCGAGCGAATGAAAGAATTTTAATCCAAAAAAAATTACTTTAAAACTCATTTAGGAAAAAAATTATTGGAAGGTTTTTATTTTAATTTCAATCGCTTCTTTAAATTCTTTCTTCCCTTTTTGCTTAAGTACTGCTCTTCACAATTTAAATTGAAATGGAAAATGGGAGATTAGATAGAAAAAAAACACAAAACATGTTTCTTCAGCTAGTTATGCAAACAGAATTTCATTTACATTAATATTTTCAAAAAATATGGTAGACAGCAAAAAAAAAAATTCTTATGAGTAGAAGCGACGTCTGTACCGCATTTATAGTATTGTTACATCACCCGTTTTCATGTGGCAGGTGAAAAATGACGGCTGGTGCCAAGAATACATGCAATCTGGAAACGAGATTTAAGCACTCGTGATAGCCTTTTTTTAAAAGGAAAATATGCAGATTTTTTTTCGAGATCATTTGTATTTTTTATTTTATCAAAGTAACGAAACTTTTAGCAACGCATTGAAAGAAATAGAGTTACATAAAATTAAAGTAGAGGATATCATGGAACTTCTCGATTATGTCTAGTATGTACAAACAGTTTACTGCTTTTTATCATAATGCATTCACAGATAGGTCTATCAATAAGTGGTCATGGAGAAGATTTCTGTCATGACGAGTTAACCAATCATGCTTAAAAAGTAGTGACCATTGGCCATTTAACCCGGCCATCACTGGCGTGAAAAAAACGACCTAAAGTTCTCGCGCAGGGCGTGTCACACCCAAGGGGATTTACATTGTGTTTTTACCGTAAAATTTGTATAGAAAGGTTAAAAGGAAAGAAAAGTAGAAATACAATATGTTCATTACATTTTTCACACGTAAATTTAGTTTTGTTCTTTTTACAAGGGCATTCAGTGCATTGTTTATACACTCCTTTAATCGCGTCGTGAGTGAGTGCAATGTTTTCACTGGATCTTAATTTTTTTTAAATCTGTATCTTTTTCAAACTAAACATATAGGAGTAAACTTCTTTATTCTTTAAATTTAAAAATTTTGGAATTTCTTTCTTGTTTTCTCTTATTTGTTCCAGCAATAGTTTTTTTTTTTCAAAAGTTCATCTGAAAGTTGACAATGTGTACCAGTTATCTCCTTTAAAATTACGTTCTTCGCAAATGGTTTTGTGTCTCTACATAGAAAACATTTTCAACAGTCTCTTTTCTAAATCTGGATCGATTTCACAGTGGAGGAATCCTACTTGCTCTTCATCATTTGATTTTTCCACATCATAACCGCGAAGAGGATTTCTTCATCAGGAAAATACTTTTGTACTATGTGTATTAAATACTGTATTTATTAAATTACTTAAATATCACATTTCTTCATCATAACTACAATAATACGCCATAGCATAAGGAAGATTTAAAACGTGTTCATGCATTCAGAACTCTAATGGTGTGCGTGATTCAAGCGCAGGGTATGACATACCCGAAAAGGCTGTATCCAAAAATATATATTTAGAATTCGCCTACAAGCCAAGGCCCTCTCAAAGGATACGATCTTAAAGTCAGCGACACGAGAAACTATACATTTTTCAATAAAGGTTTAGAAGGAGGGTTGAAAAAAGATAGACTGCACCCTGCGCGAGTAGTGTCGGGTTAAAATAGCAATTTTTCGGGGGGGGGGAATAAATTCTTAAATTTCAAGGTGTTTAGAATATTTTAAGGCCTTGCCGGATTAAGACAAATAATATAGAAAGTTTAAGTAATCATGTATTCCCATATGCACCATCTGAAACAGCGTATATGTTCACATAACTAATTTATGTGCATTGATAATGGTTTTTAGATGTTCTCCTAAAAGAGGAAAGGCAAAAGTCGGAGAGTTGATTTATAATAGGGTTCCTTCAGACATGGTCAGCCATGGAAACATTTAAATTCTTACCTCTATATGTATTTAATTTTTCTTGCGATTTTCGAGTATAATATGTTTGTTAGCCAAATAAATTATTAGTAATAAAACTGGCAATTTCATAAAAATAAACCCAATTTTTTTATTTAGTATTTTAACAGCGTCACTTACTTTGCGATTGACGAATATATTCGTTATCGTTCAATATCAGTGACGGATATAGTTCCGCTCTCTGAAATGGGGGCGTCACAGTTAACTGGTAAAGGAATAACTCCTTAAACTCAAACAAAAACAATTGACCTAAAACTTAGCCCAATGAGCAAAAATGTCTTTAAAAAACAGTTAAACTTTAAGAACATACCACGCTTGTTTTTAAACATCAAAGTGTTTGTAAAATTTTAGCTGATACACCTGTCCGTTTGAGTTGATAAAACGGACATTAAAATTGTGGCGTCCGTCTCGAAAATATTAAGTTATAGGAGGAAGTCGACTACTATTGGCTTAAAGCTTACCGGCTTTAATGTCACTCCTGAAGATAAAAAGTTGTTGTCTATATGACTGAGAATTCTGAGACTATTATATGCCGAGAGTGAAAATCAGATTCGGTTGTCATTTTCTCAACGTTCACTCCACTCTATTTGAACACCCTATTTGAAATTTCTTCCATTCGAATAGATAACTGCTCTTTGAAACAAGTGGTCATAGGAGAAATCAAAAATCTTAATTCACTTATTAAATATTAAGCCCTTTCATTGTTAATACAAATTTACAGTTAGAGTGAATCCCTTAAAACGTTAATGAAACAAGAAAACCCAAAAAATTTTCCGTAAATGTAATTTTAATTACACTGGTGAAAAAATTAAAGGGACGATATTTTTGCAATAAAAAAAAGAGAACCAACATTAGTAAATAAAAACCAAACTTAGCCAAAATATCATTTCGATACAAGACCCAATATACTAGAAAACAAAATCGGCACAACCTGCATCGTAAATAAGGAAACTAACCATTTGCCCTGCACAGCAGCTGACCGACACCCTGTCAGCTGGAGAAAAACGTATCTAATTAGGGTGCAAGATCATCAACAACTATACAACTCTCGCATCTGTACTTCATACTGTTTACCAGGGGCCTTATTAACCCCTGTAGCAATCACGCCGACTCTTGAACTAATCGATGGTCGTTGGAGCTTGTCTTCGAGCTGTAGTTGAGCGTCTTCGGACGTCCCATACGTTTTCGATGGGATTAAGGTTAGGGGACATTACAGGCCACTTCAATCTTTAAATATCCTCTAATTGGAGTCATTTTTCTACCAACTGGGTCCTGTCTAGGCGTATGTTATAGTCCATAAAGATGAAATTTGGTCCATATGCTCCACGGAAGAGTCTGACATAGGGTTCCGACCTTTTACAGTAACTATAAACACAAGAAGTTCGGTATGCCCAGACCATCAGACAACCTCGACCATAGTAGTTCTTTTCGACAATGTTAGAGGGCCGATATCGACTGAATCGCGATTCGTCATTGATTATCGCCCCAATTATCTTCTGAAACAGATGTTCTCAGCAACATGCTTGACCAGGGGTAGGCAGACTTTTCCAGGGTACGGTCTACTTTTAATTTTTTCAAGATGTTTCGGTCCACCCAGTGGCGTCGATGCGGTGAGCTAAAAGGAAGTCTACAATATTTATTATTTGTTAAAATTTTTGTCGGCCCAGTAGTAAATTGAGCTTTAGAGCTAAAGCCTCACATGAATATTAGTACACCTCAGAGGATTTTCTTGCCTGCTTTCATCCACATAGCATGGCCATTTGGTCGAAAAAGCTGTTGCTATGATATTGCCTTTTGAAAAAAAGTTTATTGCTTTTCTTTCTTCGGCAAATTCTGTGTTTGGTCAACTATGAACGACTGATAGAGAGTGGACGTTTTCAATGCAGTGAGGAGGAAACTTACTTGAATCGATGAATCTGTAACCAACGTATGTACTTAACGCATTCGCTGTCACAGGTGCCGTGCCATCAAGGAATGTCATGACAACTCAAGAATCCAATCCCGCGGAACTGTAAAGTGTTCGGTAATTTTTCAGTACCAATCCCGTGTTATGACGGGAAGAGCTCTGATCAACACTTGATTTCTTCTGTCGGGGCGTGGTGGAAAACCCATTTATACGGCTAGCATTGTGGTGATCGCTTCCCCCCCCCCATATAGAATATATTCAACGTCATTGTGCGCTTCAAATAATAGTGCATGCCTCGTCTACACATAATCGCATGGATTATGAAAAGCCGATTCTCTAGTTTAGCTGGAGTCAGTATCCCACAAATATGTTTCTTTTTGTATGAGCGTCTTTGGCCTTAGTGAAGGCGGTCTCTCCAAAATGGCGGTCGACCGGTCGATCGACTTAATGCTTTTACCGGTGCTAGACGATCCTTTTTGTAGTTCATAGTCAAAGGGATTCATACTACGAGGCTGCTGGCATACTGGCCACCTGCATTAAGACTCTGGGCAACTATTACCCAGGAAATGGATGTTCATGTCACATTATGAAGATTGCGAGACAGATGTGCCACTCTTGAGGACCTATACTTTTTATCTAGAAGTCACAAATAATGGTCTTGAGCCGACGTTGTTTCCCAGGTCGGTGGACCATTGTTTCCGTATTTGAGCTTTTTCATAGAGAGGACACCACATTTCTCAAAACCCTGAAGTGCCTAGAGCAGATAACCTGATACATAGTCCCACCTCGAGTATTTTAACTATCCGCCATCTTGTGGCATCGTTTAGATCAGATTCCCAACCTTTTTTGAACTGGTGCCCCCTTTACTAGTGAATATTTCAATACAGCCTCCTCCCACTCAAGAGAAATTGTACATAACACATGGTGAGAACAAAAGTTAAATTTTAAAAAATATATATTCTATTACATATAGAATATATTTTTAAGTAGAAATTTTTTTAAGCTCTAAATTTTTTTTACTTGCTTATCTGAAATAGCTATTGTCACAAATATATTCAAATGTGTAATATTATATATTGTTGGTATAGATAGGATATATATTGTTTGAATTGAAACGCTACTGGTGTGCAAATTTCTTCATTTAAAAGAGTGGAATACAAATTTTAATTTACTTGTTATAAAGACAGGAAGGGGTTTTGATGAAACGAAGTAATTCATAATAAACTACTGCTTTTAAAATAAATATTAATTGACAGTTTCAGCTTTTAAAGAATTGCATGTTAATTCCTGGATAACATATTTATGTTTCTTGGATAATATACGTAATGTCCAGTGGACGAAACATTTTTCCTACTGCTCACAAACAAAGGCAACACATGCACTACAGAAATTAAAATGCACTCTATCATTCAATTTAATGTAGGTCTGGATGTAATGTAATCTTTAAGTTTTTCATCCACTTCCCGAACTACCGAAATATGTCAATTTTCGTACATGTGATATAGAAATGATCTAAATACATACAATCAACATAAAGTAAACAGTATTAAAGTTTACTTTTGTGAGAACATAATCAGCGTGTTTTCTTAGTCTTTTTTTTTGGTTAAACTGCCCAAGTCCCTCCGTACCATCTCAACGCTCCCTAATTTCCTCTGGATCCCTTACCGCCCCCCTGAAAGCCCCAAACGCCCACAAGGGGGTGTTATCGCCCACGTTAAGAACCTATGGTTTAGACGATGTTCATTGGACATAACTGTGGGTAAACAAAGATATTTAAAAAAAACAATGATTGGACTAAGCTGCGATGTTTCAAAACGTCCTTGCGCAACAAGCTTCAGCAAGCAAGTGAGGTTTATCTCTACATAAACGCGATCATAGTACCACTGCCTTACGACGTCACAGGTCACTGCGTGGCAGAGGTCTCTCTAAAGAGCTTAGCCTTCAGAGTTTTACATTATTTCAGTAGGACCTACAGAAAATGGCAAAAAACTTAAAATTAGATAAAAGATCATTTTATCTCTCATTCTCTTTTATCTTTAGAATCGCTATAAAAGAGAATTTTTTTCTCTTTTATAGCGATTACTGTGAAATCGTTTAATAGAACTATGAAACGAGAATGATACAACATCAAAGTTAAAAACTGTGATTGTTGTGTAATCTTTATGTATTGAGATGGTTCAGCCTCTAAAATAATTAAAAAGTTAATTATATTTATCAATTATAATTTGACTCGAAAGTTATGTAAATTTTTCCCATTAGTCTGGTTTAAATTAAAAATTTATAAGAAATATGATACCAAAACTAGATTCTTTATACAACAGTGTCACGGATCCACCAATGTTTAACATTTTTAATTCTATTGTTTTCCTCTACTCGTCTGGTCTCTAACTTCATTAAAAAAAAAACTTAGAGTGAAGTTCCACTATTATAAAACAGCAGCGAATTAAAAAAAACTTTGATAACTTTGAAACTCCTCGAGCCCTTTTGCGAACATAAAAAAGAAAATTCAAATTTGGATAAGAAGAAAAATATTTTAAAAAAGTTTTAATTAAAAGAAATGTTCAATTCTATGTATTGTTCGCTAAAAAAGTTCCTACTTGTAAAAATCCTTAGAGAACAACCGTAATTTTAATTACGTTCATCGTTAGAAAAAGTAAAATTATTTCTACACAGATGGTCAACATTGAAGTCGTTAATTAACTTGTCAAAAATAAGAACTTGAAACTAAAAATCGGTTTTAAAAAAGGAAACTAAATCTATTTTGCTAATGGAACAATATTTTGACCCCTTTATTTGAATTTTTTTATATTTAGCCTCGAGAAATGATATTTTTACATCATCATAAAAAAACAAAAACAATCTATAAATAAAACACCAAACGCACAAATAAATTATGTGTATGAAATATTGATCGGCATTAGAAAGCTCCTCTCCTAGAATGGTGTCCCAACTGCTGACTGTACCACTCCCGTATGGCTTTTTTGTCAGTGGATGGACTGTCTTCACGTAAATGTTCATGAGAACCACTGCGATACATGCTACTCTTTTTGTCTTTTTTATCAGGACGAGCATAAAGAGCAGCAACATCATTGACAGTAATCTCATTAGCTTCTCGGAAACCTTCAATTGTCCCTCTGCCATTACCACGAATTCCTGGATGGTCCAGAGTTTCTTGCCGAGTCACTGGGGAATGAGGTCTCTCGAAACCATTGGAGAAGGCTGATCCTTTGTGTTCATACCGCAGATTCTCCCAAGCCCGCTTGTAGAACTTGTGCAATCCATTTTCTCCACTGCCGTACGTGGTGATTGTAGTGGTATCGAGAGACCGCCGAGATGCCCGTTGACTTTTGGTTCTGAAGAGAATCATCCTGGAGTGAGTGGTTAGGCCTAGTGAACCCTGAAATGTTGGTGAACGCGTGGTATTAAGAGAGGTAGAGGCACTGGTGCTAGATATTCCGCCACCACCCAAAAAGAATTTAAAGGGATCGACGTGATGTGCGTTCTGTTAACAGAGGCGCTGGTGATGATAGAATAAAGTGGAAACAGTGCCTCTGCCAAAGAACTTAAGACACCTTCAATATAAGACTCAAAATCACTAGCGAATGATTACTACAAAACTGCATATTAAAACTGTTGAAAAAATAAGACACCACATTATTACTTTTCATGTAGTTCTCAATACATCTGGATAAAAATTAGCATTTTTGCTACTAGATGAAAGAGAATTAAATTATGATTTTAATTTACACTTAACTATTTAACTAAAATAGTTGAGCTTCTAAATCAGAAATTTTGTCTCCTGGAATTCGATCTTTTGTAGTATTAGGTAAAGGCATATGTTTCAAATTTCCTTTGAATTTAGTCATTTAGTTACAGATATGTCATAAAAAAAATTGTAAGGGGATGATTTACTAAATTTCTTCGAGCATGCAATTTTTATTTCCCCTGCTATTTAATACCACGCAGAATAAATAGATTGATAATTAAAAATTACAAACTAGTACACGGCCCCTTAAACACTTCTCGATTTCCGATGGTATCTTTGATCTTGGATATTTCCCCTGAACTACTTTGGGAGGAAGCATGAAATTTCAGTCAAATTTAGCGTGTCAGTTCCTATAGTTAAATCTTCAATGAAAATTTAACAAAATTTAGGCTAATTTTAAACTAAGAAAACTGACACGCGAATAAAATTGTACTCCATAATGAAAAAAAATACTGTTTTAGAAATCAATTAACTGTTTTAATAAAATTAAATAATTAGCATCATAATTTAGTTCTTTTTGACTTTTTAGCATTGATACCAATTTTTAAGTTGAAAAGAGAATAGCGAAAATTATTAAGTGTCCATTTTTTTTTATGACTGTCTATTGTGTATGTATTTTACGTTACTTTATAACAAACTAAATACTTATAACACACTTATAAATACTTAATACAATAACTAAATACTTATAACAAAAGAGGACTGAAGATAATTCGGTAATTTAAAAATTATGTTCTATAACAATATGAACGCATTTGCGTTTAATACAAGAGCAACATTTCAAAAATATCAAAAAATAGCCTTATTGCCATGTTTGAAGATTAGTCGATTTCCATTCATCGTACACTGATGTTCAAAATTAAGAGAATCTATAGAACTACTGGACAGTTTTTAATAAAACTAGGTATGTATTATAAGGCTGATATAATGCAAAAAAAATCCTTCAACAATTAAAATACACATGCGTGAGCATGCGTAACACTCATCGAAGTCCATGAAACAGCAGTTGCAGAACATAGCAAAAAAATTGGTAAATAAAAAGGTATGGTCCCTTTTCAAATAAACAGACCTCACACCGTAATTTTATACCGGAAATAAGAAAGTTTATATGAGTTCTTGGAGTAATTAATCTCAGTTCAGCAACTTTGTTCATGCTTTGGATGGTTCGCGGAAAGGGTTTGCGATTTGAAATTGCCCTCCCCATAGCCTCCCAGGCATACAGCTGAGGTCTGGAGATTTAACTGACCAACCCATTCAGCGAATATCCTCACTTTTCACAAATTAGTCGACCAGATGGGCCTCGCGTTGTCATCCCTTAAAATAAAATCAGGGACAACTGCACTCGCGAAAAGGCGTACATAGAGCTCCAAGACCTCATCCATATATATGTGCCTCTTTCAGAGATATGGAGGCGTGTCCAACTATCCAAAGTAACGTCTGCATAGACCTTTAAGCTTCGACCACCTTCACGGTCGCTTTTTTGGACATAGGGCAGGTAGTGAATCCCTGGTTCTCTCCATATGAAATCAGGTTAAGTATGTTGCAGAATGAGCCTCTATTACCTTATGTACTGTAGAACCTATTTTTGTGCGATTTGTTTTTTTATCTTTTGTATGCGTTATATGAATTTCAATGGCTTTAGTGCCACTGTAAGACACTTCAAGACTGTGTTCATTTATTATTAACAGTCTCTCGACAATGCAAGCTCAATTAATTACTTTCCCTCAATGATCCAGCACGCGCTTAATGGAAGACGAAAATTTTAATGATAGTGACACTATCAATAGTTTGATAGATTATGAGGACTGATAAGAACAGGATTATTTGCGAGCAGATAAAATATGTAGGGTTCCAACTTTCCAACAAATAGGAAAAGCTTTCTTAAAATTAGATACTAAATCCGTGGAGTTTGAAATTCTATAAAGAGTTTGATTATGCATATCTGACTATCGTGACCGTTTACAAGCAACTGAACAACCGAAAACCATCATAAAAACTTATCGCTTACTTTATGGTGCCAAAAACTAAATTTAATCTTAGTGACGTAAGCGATTTTAAACTAACTATTAATATTAACTATAACTAACTAATTACTTATTGCGGAGATAATAAAGTAGTTATTCTCGGTGCAAAAAGCTATTTGGCTAAGGTTCATCAAACACGTATCAATTAAAAAAGTAAATACATAAACAAGCCTGTAATCTAAACTTTGTGCAAAAAAAGAAAGGAAAAGGGAGAAGGAAATGATAAAATGTATCGAAAACAGGGAAAGTGTTCCTAGAGAATCTTGATTGAACTCTCTAACCGTATTTACCTGCAAACCTCATGGGACAAAGAAAAGATTGCTTCGCCCTTTTCGGGTCATAAATCATGTACTTGCCTAAAGCAAAGTAGATCAATTGGGAAGAATAATAATGACCATAGATCTTGGTTTAATGAAATATATATGTTTGCTCATTAGAATTTTGACTTGGAACAATTTGATTTTAATCAGCTTCACTTTAAGGGTTATTGTCTTCAGACAGTTATTTTGTGCCTTGTTAAAATGTATGGTACTATATATCACAGTAGATTTATCTAATTATTAGGCATCTGATTCTCACAACTTTCCCTTCACATCAAATGAGATTTGATTCAATACCGTTTTTGAAAAAATCTATTAATCTTTGGGGGATTGTTTTATTAATGATGTATTCAGAAACAACGCTAGAGGTGTGAGCGACGGAGTGAGAGTTATATTAACATCACATTATGAAGTTGCACGAGGACTATTGGATAAATTATTGGCCCGTAAATTTGAGCCGTAGTCAAGGGATGAAAACGACACCCCAGCTGGCACCCCTTTTTCTTAACTCTTGCACCACAACACCTGGAGGGCTTACTTACTCAGGCGAGCCGAGCTCATCCGAAGGGTTTCTAGCTGTGAACCGACCCTATGAGAAGATACTTTCTATTAAACAAAATACATATACAAAATTTTTCTGAATGAGGGACCCTCCCCAAAATTATTGAGAATAGGTGGAAGAATATAAAACACATTAAAAGTACTTAAACAGCAAATTAAATCGGCAGGCCACGTTGTCAGAAAGGACGAAGACCACACCACTAAGGGAAAAAAAGACTTCAATGCCCAAACAATTTGCACACGGAGAAAAGGCAGAACAAATCTAAGATGGATTGATGGTCTAGAAAAAGATCCATTTTTGAGAGCTAAAAATTTGAGAACACTAGAAGCAAAAAACCTGTCCTAGAAAAGGCTTCTCGAGAAGGCCAGGGTACATTCTGAAGCCACCGAGGAAGGAAAGGAAAAGTACTTCACAAAAGTGACCTCTCGTCGGATATCAGGGTGTGATTGGTAACAAAATAGCAATGTAAAATATTTAAACACCATATGCACGCACACAGATACTATCTCACTAATGACACAGGAAAGTCCTTCGAAAAGAAATAAGATACACAGGGATACCACTCCTATAACGGAATGCAAAAACAGGAGCGAGAGAATATTAACGTCGCACTGATTAGCAACACGGGGGCTTTCGGCGACGGTCCGCGTAATTTTGAACATGGTCAAGTGAGTGAGTGATTTTGGGGTTTATTGGCGCAAGAGCCGATTTCGGCTATACTGCGCCAAACATTTGTTTTAATATCTGTGGTCTAGACGGGAAGAGAGAAAGAATGAATTGAATGACAAGAAAGAGGGTCGAAAATAGAGAAAATCACTAAGGTACACCGGGTTCGTGAAGCCGTGTTTACCAAGACAGTAAACCCGTGGGAAAAGGAAAAGATCATAGGGCACCTCGGGATTGTGACACCGTACTCACCTAAAGATGGTGAGCCCCCTGAGGGGAACCATGGGCAAGTGACGCGGACGACACCCGAGCTGGCACCCCCTCTCCTAACTACCACACCACACCAACGGAGGACGTTTTGAGCTCTCGACAGATTTTACGTGCATCGCTCCCCTACACGGCGGGTTTTCAGTGGTACTGGGATCGAACTCATGACATGCTAGCCATGATCTGATGTCTAGACCACTCGGCCACCGCGGCCGCATGCAAAAAACAGGAAGGGGAGGAATGCAAGCGAGTGAAGGTCCAAAATTTCATTTTCTATTATATTTTGGAAATAAAGCAAGAGACAGTTTCCACGTAGCAACAGAGGCGCAGAACTTCAGAGGAAAGAAATATCCTCAGGCCCCTTTCGTCCCCGGTTTCATCCCTAACCACCAGGAGTTAGTTTCAGTCTCGACAGATTTAACTTGCATCTGCCCCCTCTACACAGCGGGACTTCAGTGGCACTATGCTCAGAGTTCCACACCATGCCACTGTTAGGACTGAGCCACTTGCAGATTCAACGTGTATCATCCCCTTTGCATGGAGGATTGCATAAGGTCAGATGTATCTTTGCCTAAGCCGTGATTTGTCCGCCATTGTTGTTAACTATGAATTCAATCTAACCGACATGTGTTCACAGTTTTATAGTCCAAAATAACAGAATTCAAGCAAGTTAATTTTATCAAAAATATAATAAATCTGTGTTTCTCAAACTTTCAATATTTACGACCCAATATTCAATCATAATATTCCTCGTGTCCCCTCCAAACAATACCAAACGCATTGAATTCAATGATATTATACTTTGACGCGAAACCTACAATACGAATTTAACCTTTCAAGTGTCCACTTGTGTATATAAACATCTCACTCAGCCAGTGCGTTAGTTGTCCCAGAAGTATAGTGCAATGAAATTATCTTTACGATGTTCGCAGAGGATTTACCTATTTCAGAATATTTGCTTATTTATTCCTTCTCTACCCCTCCTCCTCCTCCTCAATACGTGTTAAACGATGGCATTGGAAAGCAAATCGCTTTATTTTTAATCGGTTTCTAAGGGATTGATTATAAACCAAATGAATTATCAAGATAAGTATTAATTTTTGTACATAATTTTATATATAACAAGACCATGGGGTCACTGGTTATTATGAAGCTTTTTCTTAACTTAGCATTGTTAAACTAATTAAAAACGCATTGCACAGTACTGATATATTTTTAAGAGAATTATATCAGTGTAAATGTGTGTATTTTATTATGTCGAATGTATTTTGTTTGTTTACTTTCCGTAAATTAATAAATTTTTTAGTATTTTTGTTTTCAACTTTTCAATATGTTCGCGCCCCCTCGCAGAGTTATCATGCCCCCCTAAGGGGGCGCGCATCACAGTTTGAGAAACACTATATTAAATAGTTTAAGAATTTTTCATTAGAAGCCAAGTGAATTTTAAATATAATTCGATTACACAAACAAATGCAATTTGCTAAATCAAATTTTAATATAAATTTTTCATCTCTAAAAAAAATGTAATTGAAATTAAAGACAAAGTTTTTTTTGAAAGAATTATAAAATTTTCTCGAGACAAAATTCCATCCAAGTCTTATAAATATAAATTCAAATTAAATGAATATTTTATTCAAAGCTACGGGAAAGCATAAAAACCAATCACCAGACCAGGTGCGTATATATTTACTGCAGAAAGGTTTCCAACAAAACAATAATAGATGAAACTACCATTGAAGTTTAGACACGATAGCAGACATGTAATAAAACGGTACAAAACTAGCAATAAAGACGAAAAAACATTGACGTAACTGTAACCGAGAAGTTCAATGGCTTCAAAATGCTTTGAAAAATTGCCAGATTTTCTTTAGACGAGACATTTTCAAAATGTTCCAAATCATAAACGTCCAGAAAGATATCAGATGGGGAATGAAAGTATAAATTCTTTCCTCCGCCTTGAATCAAATGCTTTGTCTTTCACGGGAAACTAAGTTTTGATATAAATTTAGAATTTTTTTTTAAATACTTTAATTCATTGTAAATGTAACGAAAAGGCATAGTTTCATAAGATTTCATAGCTGCTGGAAAATTTCGACAGCTGTAACTAACTATTCTCATAGATTGATTTGATATCGAATATTCGATAAATATTAGTTTTAGAAAATATCTTTTGCATGTTTGATTGAAAATGAATGTTATTCGGATTGTTCCCAAGAATAATTTAGATTTAAAAAAAATGAGATTGTATGCATAGTTTCGGTCAAAGTTGTGCTTCCATCACTGCGGTTCCTAATTCTTGTGCTAATTAGAGGTAAAGCCTAAGTTTTTAGTTTACATCAATATGAAACCCAATGGAAAAGCAGTGCGCTTCCTAATTTACTTGTTATTATTAGCTTTGCCTAAAACAATATTGAAATACTGCTGTTGATTGATCGATTAATTAATTATTAACCCCGTACTCTGAAACAACACGATTGCTATTAGCGATGAACCTCGTAATTTTGAATTTCATTAAAGTGACGAAAACGACATCCGAGGTGGCACCACTTTCTCCAAATTTCCATCTCTTGCTTTTAGTTTCCTCTGCAAGGACAATTTCTTCAGATCTGATTTAAATCAGACCCTCTAAAAAACGAATCTTAGTGTGTTTTTGCTTCGTTGCACTATAAAGCAACACAAGGACTAATGGCGACGGACCTCGCAATTCTCAACCATAGTCAAGTGACGGGGATGACTTAACATGGCCCTCCCCCCTCACCGAACGTTAACGGGAGGACTTAGAGCAACCCCAGATTTAACGTGCACCAATTATTCTGCATGACGGATCATCAACGGTACTAGGATTCGAACTCGTGACAGACCACTAGGCTACCATGACTAACTAGTGACGAGAACGACACCTGAACTAAGACCCCCTCTAATTACCACACCATACCAACGGGGTGAAGATAGAGCTCTCGACAGATTTAGAGTTCATCACGCCCCTACACGGCGGGTCTTCAGCGGCACCAGGCTCGAACTCATGACATGCCGGCCACAAGTCCGTTACATTGACCCCTAGGCTAGCGCGGCCACCCATATCATACCAAATGGCGTATTTTAGTCAACAGATTAGCGTGCCTCATCCCCTCAATACAGTGAATCTTCAGTGGTACTGAAATTCGAATACACACAACTTGACAGAAATAGTGCTGGCTATGACTTCACGATTATGTACCACTACCGCAATATACATCTAAATTAAATTTCCATACAAAAATATACTTATCGGATTGCATATTGCTGGACAGCTAGAGAAATAATTTAACTCTATGAAAATAATTCTATTGATTCAATGAGAAATGGGAGGGAATTCTCTTGTGAGGTAATAATACAATGCAGTAAAACCTGTTTTTGTGCTGTAGATAGGGACTGCATAAAAGGAAAACGCACAAAAAAATGCGAAAATTTTATAAATACTTAAACTAACTTTGTCCAGAGGCGTAACTGAGAACATTTGGAATCCCCTGCAAACTCAGGTTTTGCAGACCCCCCAGATGGATTTTACATTGGGTAGGTACTTGGCGGCAGTCGGGCTTTGGGTCCCCAAAACCCTGTGCTGGCCCCAAGCCCGTGATGAGGGGCTTACGGGGTGTACTTATTTTAAAAACATTAAATTTCTCATTGTATACATGGAGAAGTTTTCAAAATGCACATGCATAATTTACCGTTACTCATCGCAATATAAAGCGAGCATCTTCCTGTGATGAAATTAGTTCAAAATCGCTTTCGTCACTTAAAGATACTAATGCTATGTATTTTTTTGGCACCATAAAGAGATGCGTTTTTGTGAAGACGATTGCGGTTGGTCAGTTACTTGTAAACGTCGCGATAACCAGATTTGCATGATCGAACTCCTTTCGCAATCGGTATCATTAAGAAAATGCTTTTCGATTTGTTGGAAAGCTAAATCCTTGAATATATTTTATCCACTTACAAATAATCCGATTCTTCTTGTCCTTAATTATCTATCAATTATTGATATTACTATCATTAAAAGTTTTGTCTTCAATTAAGCGTGGGCTGCTAGTGCGTTAAGAGAAAGCAATTGAACGTACATTGTCGAGAGACAGTTTACAACCAATAAGCAGAGCATCTTGCAGTGCATTTATAGGTATGTACATTGATAGAAAATATTACAGCCGCACCAAAGCAGTTAAAATTCATAAACCGCATAAGAAAATTGTGCCAAAAAATCGTACAAAATTAAAAATGCGTAAAACAAATCGCATTAAATAAACTGCACATAAACTGGTTCTTCTGTACAGTACTTGGGTACTGTTCTTTATACGATTTTTTCAAACACGATTGGTAAACGCTTTATTTATTGAACATTCCAATAGCTTTCAGTTCACAAAATTCCTTACATATTTATTATATTACCCCAGTACATGCTCTCCAGAAAAATATTCACTTGACTAAAAGGCTGACAGCTAATAATTTTGCAGACGCTTCATAAAACAGCTTTATCGATCACAATTAAAATATCTGCTTCTGCTTTATGTTCTTATGACATCAGCCAGCATTCAAAGACAAGACGCAGTTCTATTCAGACTAAAGAAAACACTACATCGCACCTGCCTCGTCCATTGATGGTCTTTGTTTTATTTAGTGCAATGGCGGGGCCGTGTGAAACGACATGTGGTAAACTCTCCAGCTCGATTGATGTATCAATTTTTATTTCCTGCAGCACTCTATGGCGCGAATCAATGAGTAAGGGAGGATATGGAATGTATGTTCTTTGGGTTTGCTTTTATTGGTAGATTATTTTATTCTGTCTGTGCAAGGGCGTGTTTACCATCGTTTCAATATTCACGCCGAATTTTTCGATTTGGTTAGAACCGACGATATTGAATTTATATTTCGTGAAAGTTTAATGTCGAATATTTTAAGAGGATCTTTTTTTTTAAAATTAATGATTTATAGTTTAGTTTAATAGTGGAAAAAATATTTCTGAATAATCGTATTAATTTGTACCAGTATTTTCTCTTGTACTAGTAAAAATTTCCTCGAATATCTTAATTAAATTTGTCCAATTTTCAATTACAATAAAGAGTGAAATTCTTACAAAATTCTTCATTTATATTCTGGTGTAGATTTATTTTCGAAGCTTTGGTATAAGGAAGTATTCAGTCATCAAAAAAATACATGCAGTTGTAAAAACAAGTATATTCAGCTAGGGAATATTTGGGTTATAACATTCTCCATTTAAGCGTTTTTCATCTGCATGATTTTGTAATAATTATTGAAATATTAGTTTTAAGAATGAGAAACAAAAACGGAATTGTAAGCAAATTCAAAAGTTTATAATTTAAGCAGGCGAGCGGCAAGATTTAAAAAATCTTTAAGGCTTTACAATTTTTAGTTGTCCCTTATATGTAAATATCACAAAAAGCTCTCTATATACATTTAATTTTTTAAAGAAAAATTTAAAAATTCATTCATTGATTTTAAAATGCTGCTCTTACAATAGACGTAACACACATTAACTTGAGTCAGTTCGGCAATTGTTTATGGAATAAATATTTTTAAAATGCCATTTTGTATGTTGAATACTGATAGTAAATATTATTATGAGTCTAAAAGTCTCTATTTTAATTTGTAAAATCTCCATTCTATTAGTAAAATATTTCTTATGAATACATATTGAAAATTCCTTAAACATAATGTAAATTTTAAATTCAATTATTTTTTTTAAATTATTGGTTTGATTCAAAAATGCACTTGAACTTTCGCTACATGTGTTAATAGCAATAGTTCGAAAAATATTATAGTAATTGACTCAATAGGAAAAAAAACGTCTTTGCATTTGAAATGAAAAGTAAAGATTTTATTCTTTCCTAGATAAATCAGTTTTGAGTTTTTAGTACCCGAAAGATGTCTGACGAGTAAACTCGACATGGAAAAGTTGCACGATTTTGTGTCATGACGAGTATATTAGTCATGAGTACGGTGGGCTATTTAAATTGTAATTTTTGTAAAACAAAAAATTATATATTTTCTCGAATTTCGAGATACTTAGAATATTTTGAGGCCAGGTCAGACGAGTGAGTGAATATTAACGTCACACTGTTTAGCTAAACGAGGGCTTTTGGCGACGGACCTAGCAATTTTGAACCATGGTCAAGTGATGACAAGACCTGAGCTTGCACCCCCTCTCCCAACTACACAACAATAACGGGAGTACGTTTGATTTTTCGACAGATTTTACGAGCATCGCTACCCTACAAGGCGGGTCCTTAGTGGTACTAGGCTCGAACTCATGACATGCCAGCCATGATCCGATACCTTGATTACTGCTGCTGTTGTAAGTTAAATATTAAATGTTTAGATGGTGCTACAAGGTGTATACGCGTTTGGCTTGTAGAGTCAGAGTCATGTAATGCTCTTTGTGCTGTGTACTTGTCTTCCGTGTGTTGTCTGCAAAATAAACAAAATACCAAAAGATGAACTGAATCATTGAATAGAGAATGAATGATGCATTGTAATCATAATAGTCTACCTGACCATGGAATATAATAACTAAGGAAATACAATAGCTGCCACTGAAGGCCATGGAGGAGTAAAACAAATATAAAAAAAAATTTTAAATGAACTCATGCGTTTCCGTATGCACCGTCTGAAACAACGTATATGTTCACATAACGAATTTATGCGCAATAATGTTTTTTTAGATGTTAGCCTAAAAGGGGCAAAGGCAAAAGTAGGGGATTTATAATAGAGTTCCTGCGGGTATGGTCAGCCATCGGACAAATGCGTGATGCCGACCAGGCACCAAACCAATTGATAGTTCCTGTACGAAATACATAGCTATCGAGTGGTGTAAATGCCAACTGTTTGATGTTAGCACCATGTGCTAACATTAAGGTAATGGTTCAATGATGAGCTGCCCAAAAAATAGCTATTTTATTGGGGTATGAAAGGCAAGGATGTTTTCTGGTAAAAGGACTGGTATCAACCCTTACAGCTCCTACTTCAGGACCTCCTTATTGTGTGAGTGTCAAGGCAGGTAGAAAATATTTTGTTAGTAAAAAAGGAAGTAAATCATGTGTGTAAAATATTGGCAATTTTTTAAACTAACCCGTCTATTTTTATTCAATATTTTAACAGTGACTTATACTCGGCATTGCTCGATTTCCGTGACAAGTAAAGTTACGTGCTTTCCAACAGGAGCGCCACATTTAACTGGTTAAGTATTGAATCGTATTTTTCAAAATACTCTACTGCTTTCTCTTCCAAAAATACCCTGCTGGCCACCGTAAATGCAACACCAAGAAAGACAAGAGATATCTACAAAACAAATGTTGTTGTGCTAACATGTTGACCAAGTATCAAATGATTAAATTTATAGACTTCTGTGAAGTGCGTTTCCTGCCAGAATCAGTAGCCAGACTAGCCGCCATTGTTGGAGATCAACGCTGCCATACGCCTCGGCATTGATTCAAAGATACTTTGGATGGTGTTCTTGGGGTACAGAAGATCAAGCAGCTTCCACACGTTGCCAAAGTTGATCTGGTGTGGCAGCTGGGGGTGTAATCTGGGTCAATCGTTGAGCAAACATGGACCACGTGTTTTCTATCGGCGAAATATCTGGAGAGCGAGCCGTCCAGGGAAGCAATTCAATCTGGTGATTGACGAAGAACCTTTGGACAATGCGTGCCACGTGTGGTCAAGCATTATCCTGTTGAAATATGGCTGTGGCCAAGCCCTGAAGGTAAGGAAGGACAACTGGCTTCAACACCTCGGAGATGTAGCGCTGGCTGCTTAAAGTACCGGCAATGCGTACTAGAGGAGTGCGAGAGTGATATCCAATACCGCGCCCCATACCATAATACCCGGTGCAGGACGCAGCTGTTCAGCATCCTCTCCAGACTCGAATCCGACCATCGTGGTGTAGCAGACAGACGAGTGACTCGTCAGTAAAGACAACTTCATTCCATTCTGCCACCCACGTTCTTCTTTCATCGCACCATTGGCGGTGGAGACGTCTGTGGTTCTGCGTCAAGGGTAGACCAAGAAATGGACGTCTTGCGGACAGACCACTCTGCTGTAAACGGCGTCGAATTGTATGCGCAGACACTGAATGATGCGTTACAGACTCAATGTGCTGTGCTATGGTTCGTGATGTGACTGAGCGATCCGTCATTGCCATGCGCACAATTTGCCTGTCCTCACGTGAAGTGGTGCACTAAGGTGGATACGATCGACCACGTCGGTCCGTCGTACCCTCCTGCATCCAACGGTCACATATCCGCATTACAGTTGTTTGGTTTCATCCAACACGACTACCGATTTCCCTGAAAGATAATCCACAATCTCGATAGGCCACTCTATCCTTCCTCTGTCAAACTCGGATACTTGATCAAAGCTGATCGCTGTTTTCTACGAAACATAACTGATGTTTTTTGAAAAAACCATAAGAAAAACACAATTGTCGAAATCTCCAAGCCTTAAATAGCGCTTTGAGGTGGCGCCACAGGCGTGCGTGATGCGTGTCTGCGCTGAAATTCTAACCATTTGCAGATCTCTCCTCCGCTAATGCATGTTGTAAATTTCATCTTATTTACGTGCTTCTTTCAGGGTGTTGCATTTACGGTGGCCAGCAGTGTAAGTCGCGAATTCTAATAATTTTTTCACAATAAAAGTTAAAGAATAATATTAAAAATTATAAATATTTCAGCTCGTGGTGATTAAGATAATGTTGTTTGATCATACGCAGGAATGGTACAACACAAATAGTTGGATTCGAGCATGCGCGGACAAGATTATCATGTTTTAACATGCGCGAGAATGCTGCCACCCCAGAGCCTTATCACGGGATTTGGAGACGCTTTTTGATTTGATGGATGATACACGTAAGTACCAAATTACTTATGGAATAATGAAAATAAAAGTTTTACATCTTTTAATAAATAAAAGTTTTATAATCTTTTTTTAGTTATCTACACTTCTCACCAAGCTTATCGGTAACTGAACGCGCCATTTTATCCCGTGCTTCTTACCCCAACTGCAGCTTTATAGCCCCTCCCCCTCAAAAGCATTCCGACTGTAAATAAAAAACGTATTGAACGGTATCACAAAAAGACAGCCACAATTTAGACTAAGCTCTAAGTATTCGCAGCACCGTCAAAGGTGGGATATGTGCATCTATACCCGTAATTTACTATTTAAAAAATTAAATGTAACTTAACTGTAAACATTTCTGTAATTAAAAGTCTGTATTATCTTTATCTCTGGCTGTTGCGGAAACTATGGCGTCAATTAGACTTTAAAACTTCACACTGCATGACTCCCATCTACCTCATAATAAATTTTCCCTCATAAGAACACAAGTACTTAAAGAAACTTACCAACACTGTCTCCCAATTCACAGATCAGCGTCCACTGTGTGTCATTGCCATCACATTGCCATGGTCCAACCAGTTTCATGTCGACAGTCCACGAACAAGGAATTTCAGATACTGACACGAGAGTTCCATTCTTTGAATGGAACGACACCAAATACTCATCGCTGACAGCTATAATATAACTTCCTTTTGAAGTGTTCATCGCAGAAGTTACTATACGAATTGTTTGATCAGACGGGTTGGTTATATTTCGTTCCCATAACGTATTTCCTGGAAGAGAATGAGATTTCAAGATGGACTTTCTTCACTTGTATTAGAAGCAGTGTTAATAAAATGTTCTTATTGATTATATGTTTGATATAAACAGGAATGTGTGCGTGTGTGTGATAAACATTTTGGTAAATGACGAAAGCGCGTGCGCTACAAATGATGCTTATTTTTCTGGTCTGAATGGATTTTGTTTCGTTCGCTAATACTGCAATGATCACTTCCTAATCTTTCGTACATGTTTCTGTCCTTGGAGATACTCTAACAAGGGGCATTCCCTATTCGTCATCACCGATTTCACTCAAATTTATAGAACATGTCGGGTCTGGCTAGAAATTAAAGTATCCGTAGTAGGAACTCCAGATGGCCAAGCATATAAAAAATAAAAGTGTTTCGTACCTTAAGAACCATTTACTTTATACCGCATGCCGAGTACGAGGTGGCGTAGCTTTAAGAGCTCGGACTCGTAATACGATAGTTGTGGGTTCAATTCCCAGTGCGTAGACTTTTTTTCTCTTTCTCAATTTTTATGTTATTCATTTTCCAATTCAGCAAAGAATCTTTGCCTTTTGTATATAAATAAATGAATGAAATAAAAACTTTTTTGCTTAGTTAGAAAATTAATATAAAAATTGAGAAAAAGAGAAAAGTCTACAAACTGAACCCAAGACCATCGTGTTACGAGTCCGAGCTCTTACGGCTACGTCAACTAGTACTCGACATGCGGTGTAAAGTAAATGGTTCATAAGGTACGAAACATTTTATTTCTATACGCTTGGCGATCTGGAGTTCCTATTACGGGTAGTTTCATTTCTAGCCAGGCCCTACACGTTCTACAAATTTGAACGAATCGTTGATGACGTGTAGGGAATGACCCCTTGCAAGACAATGAATATCAACCTTTTGTCTTATGGTACAGGTTTAACAATTTCAAAATTTGGCGGCAAATAAGATAAGTTTAAAATAATTTTACTTATTTATAAGATACTATGTAAAATAGGTTATAATAATTTTCAATGTTAAATAAAATATTATGACAAAGACAAAATGTGTCTCGAGTAATTAATTACAATTTAACTTAAAAGAATAGATTAATGAAGGAAAATGTGCTCCATGATTTGACAATTTCGTTTATATTTGGTCGCAAAAATGACAATGCCGCTCATTTCGTAATCTACATTTAAAAGTCTCGATCTTTTAATTTTGTTACAACGCTGAAAATTTAATTCACACAAATAAGATGTGGAAAATCGTATCAATATTTTTAAAGTATTTTGGCTATTATTTATAAGGGCTTATATTTATATTATATATATATATCCTCTCTAATTTTAATCCAAAATAAATTTACTCTTTCGAGTTTTTGAAAGTGAATCTATTATTACAGAATGAAAAATAAGTTCTCTTCATTCAAAGTAATTCATATACAGATGTATCCATTATCACGAATGGATTACGAGTTCTTTAGTTGTCATTGAAAAGTAGAAATGTCATGCTGGAGTGTAGGAGCTTGGCTATTGGACGAGCGGTGGCGGGCCGGTAGGCGGGGCTTTGAGGCGAAGATCTTGGATGCTCGGTTTTGGAATCTGGTGAAACAGGGATCGTATTTCAATTTGGATGTTTAATGAAGATAATGGCTCATATGGCTGCCATGGGAGGTGAGAGAGTGTGTAGTGACGCAGTGTACAGTAGGGGAAAAGATTTAAAGAGTACGAAAAGGCGACCGGCGGGTTTCTGCGAGGTGGACACCCTCCTTCGCATTGATCACGCACGGTCGTGCTGCAGTTATAATCTAGAGTAACACTGCATCAATGGGAGGGCTATGAACCTTAAGTAGCGTTTGTACAAAGCGGGGGAGGGCAGTTGTGTAACGTACATTCCACATCGCGGAGGAGGGGCAGGACACTAAGGAGCCCAAAAGCCTGACTGACGCCCAAGTAAAGACGCCCTTTGTAAAGTACAACTTGGGACCCAAAACCTGACTTTTGAACGGGGTCCTATTGTTCTCCGTTACGCCACAAGAGGAGGGGGGGGTCTTCTTTTAAAAATCGAAGCTTTAGTTTGCTTTCGTATTTACGTATTCCAATACTTGTATTAAAAGACAAATTCTTAATATATAAATTACTTCTTATAGTTATTTATATATAAATTTCACAAAAAGGTATTTTGAAACATTTCAAAAAACTCTCTTCTCTTTTAAAACATCTTTAGTTGTAAGCATTTATATACTGAAATTTGAAACACTTTACGTTTAATAAAATGTTTGCTTTACTTTCGTAGGAGGGAAAAATTTAATGCGCCTACATTACTTTTAATAAAATGATGTTTTTATAGGTATTAAAAAAGATCTACGTAAAATTATTAACTGAACTCTGCAAGCCATTAAAGCACTTATTCCAAATTCCAAATTATTATAGAACGAACATTACATCTATTTCAAAGGCAATAAAAGGATATAAAGAACTTCAACACATCGGCATTAATATTTTTATTGCCGTCTTCTAAACCGAAGTATAAGGCCTGTTTTCTGATCGTAAACAAGATTTTAAGCGGTACAAATAACCCCTCTCGTTATGCTTATCCTGTAAAACTGGCATCATGAATTATGCATTAAAAATTTGTACAATCAGGAAGGGGAAATAGATAGAACTTTTGCGCTGGTGAATACCATGAATACCGAAATTCTAAAAGCAAGCCTTCTGAAAAATGAATTTTTAATGCAAGAAAAGGGCAGATTTGGGTAATGGTGATACTTGTTGAGTGTATGAATCCCATGACAGAATCCAGACTTTTTTTCCAGAAACTCAATTTTAGAACTTTTAAAATATTGATAATAGTCGAGAGAAAAATTACGCCATGAGTAATGGTAACATGCAACGTTCTGATGAAAGGCTGGTGCACCTTTAAAAAGAAATATTTTTAAATGCAGCGTATTGAACAGAAAGCTTCTCTCGTTCACATTAAGGCTTTTGGTAGTGTATTTTATTTCACTAGAGTAAAAATTTAAAGTTACAAGTTTTGTGATGGTTTTCTCAGCTAATGATATAAATGGATGATATTTTTAAAGCAAGATGTGGCTATTAAACAATGAGACACGTTACAAAATTTTACTCATTTCACACGCATATTTACTTATATCATCTCTAATATACACTCCTTCTCTATCCCTACAACGGCCCTTGTGAATCTTCCATTGCTTGAAACAGTGCTGGAAGTGTTGTGTTAGCTCCTATAGGGCGCGTGCTTCACAGCTTCAATAGACTCCAATGTTATTCCTTTTAATACAGAAGAATCTTTAGAAACGGATAGAAATTGTATGACGCTAGATTCGGCAAATAAAACAAATGGTTGTACACTAGGATGCGCCGCCCATCCGGTATAGGGGCTAATGACACTAATTACGGTGCCGTGGTGCCGTAAGGCCTGGACTCGAATCCTGGAGAAGACATGGATGTTCGTAAATCTATAGTGCCTTTGCGGCAGGGGGTATTCTAATTAGCCGTCGAGCCGCCTCGTCGTGAGGTTAGTGGAAGAGGAAGATAGATGGGAGATCTGTGGCCACTCCAAGGGTGTTCTCCCTCAAAAATTGGGGTGGAACCAAGCAAAATCACTGTCAACTGCATGGTGCTCAAAGCCAAAGCTAACGTCAGGCGTAAAATTCTAGCCCTTAGCCGCTATGAATTTCGCGAACCTTGATCTGATGTCACTGTCGATCAGGTGGCATAAGCAGACACAGATTAGATGGCAATAACGCTAGAAAGCCGATTTAGCAAGAAACCTCTTGGAAGACAATATGGAATGAGCCGGCCACTAGACTATTGTCCATAAACGTACTCCCTCACAATTCGGGTCCTTTTTTCCTTATTCTTTCTCGGAGATCAGCAAAAAAGTGAAGGTAGTAATAATGACTAATAGTCAGTCCTTCAGGAACCCAGTAAAGGTGCACAATAACATATATATCGGGGAAAAAACTATCATTGAATCATGCTTTGAATTTTGATTTTCTCAGTACAGCTCTTTGGATCTCGGCGGATGGAATCTTTAAGGGCATGTATTAGCGCTTCATTTCCCGATCATAAGTAAAACCACACGATTTGTCACACGTTACTACCCTTTTCAATACTTTTGAGTTAATTTCAGTGGAATTTAATGTGTAAGTGCAAACATTTTTGCTGCTTCTTTTCAGTCTTAGGCGCCCTTTTGGCACACTTTTTGCATGACAAAATTGTTACATAAAATTTGGAGTACGGATTCTTTATCGATTCCCACAGTCTCAGCAATTGCTCGAGTACATAACCAATGGTCAAATCAATCCAGATCACCAATTTTCTGGGTATTGTCTACTCTGTTTTTGATGTGGAAGGTGATCAGGCGTAAATCATTTTCAGCGTCTTCTCGACCTTTTTAAAACACTCAAAACACGTGCACGCGATAAACCATTGTCATACACTTATTTTAAAAAGTTTCAGTAGCGATTTCTCCAAGTTCCAAGTGAAATTTCCCTACAATTCGTCGCTCTATTGGTACACCTATCGTTTTTCCGGCGAAACAAAACTATTTCTAACGTGAACGAAGACTACTGCTGCTCGGATTTGTTTACAGAAGCGAGAGCTACTGCATTCGAAAGAAAAGATTTCAAGCTAAATTGTCTGTCGTTGGCGTTTTGTACTTCTGCAGCCGTGTCAGCCTCGTTATTTAATAGCCACTCCTTGTATATTAATGAAATATTTAAATTCTCAATGAATTTGAAATAAATTTCGTTGAAATTTTATCTGTATACATTATTGTAATTTATATGTAATACGGAATTCAAGAATATGAATGAAAATAAAGTTAAATTTTTCAAAACTTTACGGCAATTGTAGAATAGGTGTTTTGGTTTGGATTTAATGCTACAAATGAATTGTTCTGAAATATCAATTTGATTTTGATTTGATATCAATTGATATTGTTCTGAAATATCATTTTGTACTCGTTTTACTTCTTGAAATTATTTTTTCATTCTACTCAAAATCTTTGTATACCATATTAATGTACAAAACTAGACATGCAAGAATTTCAACAAAGGTCTAAAACATTTCGTTACTGAAAAAATTTATAACTTTTAAAGTTTATTTTATTTAGAAATTTCTTCTAATTATTACCATTGTTACTGTACTGAATTTATCCATTTAATTAGTTAAAACTTAATTTAAAAACAAAAAAGTTATTTAATTTCAATTTAATAAACAAAACAAATGTTTACTTAAACAATACATTCATGGCCAACGCTGGTTATTTTAGCTAATGAAGTATAAATGAGATAAAATATTAATTAATATGCTTAAAAAGGCTTCCCTTTCATCACATTACTGCCAGGAATATTGGTGATGGACCTTATAATTCTTAAATACGCTAAATGAGGAAATACTTGATGTCCCTCTCCAATCTTCCACACTCCACAAAGTTATTGGGTATAAACTTCACTTCACGACAGGTCTGTAAGGAATCAGGGCTAATATGCATCTCAACTGAAGCAAATCTGCCCCTGAACGACCTCGACCATGAACTCATGACCACATCCTCAATCCCATGACTCAATTACAGGTAACATCGCCAACAACGAAGTATGGGAGCCTTAACAGGACTATCTAGTAATCACATGGAATTGCAATAAGCTATTTTCCAGCTCTGATATCAACAATCTTTATTTATCGCTCAGTCAAATTTAGAAATTAGCGTTTGAAAATTACTGTTTAATGATATCAAATTAGTTCAAAACCAGAGTGATACGCGCCAAGCACTCTTTGGCACGATTAAGGAATCCCGCCAAGCAGCGCTTATTGTCGGGTGATATGGAATCCAAGATGGCGACCCAACTGACTAATCGTTAGGAAAGTAATTTTGAAGAACTGTTTTGAAATATATTGATAGATTAAAAATAACCAATATCGATCAATACTTAATATCAACATATATATATATGTGTGTAGAATATAATATATATAACAATTGTGTTACAATTATACTGTACATAAAATAACTAAATAATAATATGCATTAAAATTAATCTATAATGAATATCAATAATTGCTGATATCTTGCAGTATTCCAAAAACTGCTAATTCCCTTAAGGTATCCGACTACGCTAAAATTGTGAATTTCACCAAAAGTTGACAATTTTATTTCATAGGTCATCTTATTAGCTTGATAAAAATACCAAGTTTATTATTTTCCATTCGCTAAAACAAAGACAAGCGTTTTAGTAAAAGCAGATGCCATTACTTTAAGCAAGATGTCATGCATTAAAACGCGTTTTACTCAAAATGTGTTTTTTAAAATGCTCAAACGGGGCCAGCAATGGCTAAAAAAGTTTTGAAAATAATTAACTGAAATTTTTTGCTTATTTCCCGTATAATAGTAGAAGTTTTAACCTTCAGATTTATCAATCACTTTTTTATTACAAAATTTACAGTCCCTTATATGAATATAATCACTGTTTTTTAAGCAATTTCATAGAATAACTCAGATAAAGTGCTCTAGTTTTTGTAACAATTTAAATATCTTATTCTGAAGGTCATTTCAAAATGAATAACATAACGCATCAGAATTGAAAATTTGTTCATGAACTTTTAGTACAGAATAGGTCCGTTTATGTAGTTTTTTTTTATAAATTTTAACCATTTTTTCCATTCTAGTAATAATTTCTTTCTCTTCTAAATTTTAGCATATTTTTCTTAGAATGTATCTGAAAACCTCAAAAATTCTCCATATCTCCATTTTTTTTTAAGAAAAGTTGTCGAGTAGATACCTTAAGCTATCAAGAGCAGGCCGCAAAATGCATTTTAATGAATTTCAACCTTGAAATGAAAACTACTCACCAGTGGACGCATTAAAGGCACAATATAGTTATACGCCGTAACTATACAATCAGGAACATCACCATTTCCGGCACCGAATGTATTCAAGTCACAAAACACATTCCTTAAGATATTTTCTGTAGTCCTATTCCAATGCACCGAGCCATTCATTACAGACAGCGAGGTTAATTTTCCGCCACTTTCATCCGAGAAGCCAAAAAACACTGAAGATGACAGTTTCGTAGATTTGGTTTCCATGTTCGTTGTCAACGCTAGAGAAAGAGAAAAAATAAGTAAAAAAGGTGAAGCAGAAGATAAAACAATGTTAATTACTCCCTGAAAATGAAACTAACGTGCAAGATAATGGCCTTTCTCTTTGAGGAAAAGAATGCCAAGAATTAATGTTTATTCACGGGTAATTGTTCTGTGGTGGTGGTCAGGCCATAGATGTTGAGGCTGTAATAAGTCTTCGAGGGTGAAGTAACAATATCTTGTGGAATTTAAGTTGTGAATTGTCTTGAATGAAAAATAACTGCGGGGGTTTTCTAGTTTCAGTAGTGCACAAGATAATTTTCTTCCAGAGAATGTAGCCGCAATTAGAATTGAAAGTGAATATTAAATATAAGTAGACAAAAGATAATGAAGACACTAAACTTTTGTAGACTTTTACACAATGGGATAAGATTAAAGGTATCCAAACACGCTCAAATTACTTTAAAAGCATACTAAATCCTTTTAAATACTTTTTACCGAACCAATGAGTATTAATGCTCAATCACCAGTTTTTAAAATAAATTATGTAAATTTTACATAAATTACAATGGACTAAATTTATGACGGTCACATGATAATATAAACACGTGTTCTACATTGAATTCAAAACGGACAATAAACTAGCTCGTACTTTTTATTCTATTTGTAAAACTTAGGTAAAATTTCAAATTGCGTAATTGGTTAAAGATGCTCAAGAGTTATAAAAAGAAATTTCTGAGAAAAGATTTTAAAATTAAAGAAAAAAAAGTCTTGTTTTATACATATACTTTAATAAAGTGACAAATATTAATTTTTTTTAAAAAAAATTTCTGCAAAAAGCATAATTTGGCAACAACAAAGTGCATGAACTGTGATTTGCTGAAAATAGATAATTGCATTTATCGTGACTATGACGTCACATGTGTTTTTGAACTAGATTGGCTAAAAACACGTGGTTTAAAATTATCATGTGATTATGACGTCACATGAATTTAGTCCATTGTAAGTGAAATTTTGGCAATTTTTCAAAAAAAATTTCAAGTACTTAGAGAGAAAAGTAATAAATATATATCAATAAAAGTTATTAAAATAAACTACATACATTTATCTGAAGAATGAACCAAAATTGTTTTATGAAATTATAAATCTTTAGAGCTGATCTAATAAATATTATAAGAAATGTGGTATATTTATCAGGCTATAATTATGTGAAATAACAGGCCACAAATAAAACACTATTCGTACAGAAAGAATGGTTTTCGTACATTTCCTAGAAATTATCAGGCTCAACATTACATAGAAATACATTCACATATTTTGAGTTATCAGACTCGCCATGACAAAGTTTTCAGTTTAAAAAATTTCACTTCTGGTAGATTAAACACCCATTCCAGTTTTTCTAATTGTTATAACTCGGCATTTATATAACGTAGAAGTAAAATACACGTTTCTTAAAGGCAAAAGTATGCTGTATCTATATATAATTGTAAACAACCCCCAAAAAATGTGCATTTTTATTTAAAATTGGTCATTTAACGTATTCGCGGACACCTTAAAAAATCCAAAACCAAGAATTTTGTTTCAATTTTCAAATTCAGTATCAAACTTTAATTTTAAACATGCAAATAGATTTACAGATAGCGATTCTGGATGAATTGATCTTGGAATATTCAGCTTACTTAAAATAAAAAAATGGCTTTATTTCTAGTTATTTTAGTAAATACTAAGGATTCCAATCGCTAAAAACAGAATTCTTTTGCGATAAAATTACTTTCAAAATATTAAAGTATTTATAATCATTCTGAAGGTTCGTAAATTTAAATTTAACCACTTGGCAGAAAATCACAAGAATATTAATCACTGAGACGTAGCACCTTTTTAAATTAAACCATTGTTTAATTTTTAAATTTGAACCATTGTCAAACGACCAAGTTGACATTTAAGCTATTCCTTCCTCTCCTCACATACAAACCACAAGAGAACTTGATACTGTTTTTGACATCTATTTCGCAAGATTGTAGTTACGTGGAATCTAGTTTCAAACTCTGGGTTCAATGTAAAATATATCATTTGCTGCTCTCCTATGATTTACAATAGCCATTTTTAACTTAAATAAAATTGATGTAAAAAAAGAATTTCTGTTTATGTTGTCAAATGTCGATTTTAAGATATTTATAAATAAATTAAAATATTTGGTTTCTAGAAAATATTTGATCAATTTTTGTTCTTTACAATGTATTTGAATGGACACAAGCTAAATTTCAAAGTAATTAGGAATCACTTGGGGCGTAATAGGATCCAATATGCTAAAAAACTGAAGACTGTATCGGAAATTAGATCTTTTCCTTTATGCTTATTGACAGAAATTCAATCACAATATTTATAGTATTGTCTTGTGTTTCTATTCACAATTAAAAATAAAATGATTAATCCACACACACACAAGTAGATTTATAAAATTTAATCTATTTTAAAGTCTTATTTTCAAATATTTTGATCACGAATGTAAAAATAAATATCAGAAATGTATTTAAACAATTCAAATAACCTTAGAAGATCCTAATTTCAGGGTTATCGGACTGCACATAATTTCCCTTACTCTCGATCAAGATGTTCTCTAAAAGTAGTAATGATAGCCTTAGTCATTATATTACTTTCTTTTTCCACGAATTATACTTTTTACAATGCAAAAGTGAAACTTCAAAGTGATAATTTATGTAGGTAGGTTTTTTTCAATTAAATATAACTATGAACTTATCAACTAGCTCATTTTTATACTTTTTTGTCAGGTATATAAAACGCTTTTGTGCACAAGACGCGCTCTAAATTTAATGCAAAGTGCAAGGAAGGACAACTAAAGTTTGAAAAACTGATGATTAAAATAGGCAGAGTTTTTACCATTATATACTTACATTTAAAAAACCTACAAAAACATCTTAATCTATTACTATTGTCAATTTTGGAATGAGTGTGATAACGAAAAAGGTCACGGAAATTTTTACGTTCGTTATATATAAGACGCGTGCTATTTTCAAGGCCAATTTGTACAGTAAAAAAATGCAGATCTTATACACTGGAAAAAATGATTAATTGTTCAAATAGAACTCCAGCATATTATTCTGACACGATCTTGCACACACATACATAACATTTTTTAAAATACAATTTATCTTTGTTAAATCGATTTAATTTTTCACAATAAAACACTTCTGAAAT